>CM049810.1:10671179-10803679 GCA_027422405.1 Ptychobarbus kaznakovi
GGCTTTAAAATGACATTGGCTGACTAAACTTATAACCTCAAGCGAGAGTAGCATTTTACATCACATTTGTCATTTACTCTGGGAAAGATGTCATTTAACCTTCAGGTAATTTCTAAAGGGAATGTCTTAAATATGTATTGGGCTTAAGTAGTCTTTCTGAATGCAAATATTTTTAAGCAGTGTGAATGTTGCACATCAGTCGAAGGCAGTGGATATCAACTCGTTAGTCGCAAACCTAAAATGTGTTGCATGTCTGTTCTGAATGTGTTGTGGATAGCAGGAAAAAACTGTGGTAAATGCAAATGGTAAAATGCAATTAACCATATAATTGGGCCTTAGGAATGATAGCAAAGGCTTTTTATTTCTTCAAAAACAAAGAAACTCTTTCGATCATGTCAAAATCTCTGCGTGTTTGCATCCAATCAAATTACAATATTTTGGCATACATTTACTGTATTTGACATGATTTTTCTGATAAAGGCAGCCATTTGATATGCTGTTCTTATTTGTATCCCCCCCCAAAAAAAAACTGATTTAAAAAATAATTATACGTATAAACAACAACAGTAATACTACTGCTGCTCATACTACTACTACTACTAATTATTAAAATATAAATCAAAATAGAAAAATATTTTTTGTAAAGTAAACTGAATAGTAAATAGTGCTATTGTTATATCACAGTATGTATATATAAATAATAAATAAAGAACAATAAAACATAATGTCCATGAGTTCCCTGAAAAGTGCCCGTAAGTAAAATGTAGTTGTAGTAGTAGTAATAATAATTGTTATTATTATAAATAATAATAAATCAAATATTAAACAAAATAGAAAAATACAAAAAAATACACTGAATAGTAAATAGTGCTATTTACTAATAGGTCAAAATGATGGATTTCTCTTTTATGCCAAAAATTAGGATATTAAGTATCATGTTTCATATATTCATAGTTTCATGAAGATATTTTGTAAATTTCATACCATACATATATAAACTATTTTTTGATTTGTAATATGCATTGCTAAGAACTTCATTTGGAAAACTTTAAATGTGATTTTTTTTTTCAATATTTAGATTTTTTTGCATCCTCAGATTCCAGGTTTTCAAATAGTTTTTTCTTGGCCAAATATTATTCTATTTTAACAAACCATACATCAATGGAAATATTATTTATTCAGCTTTCAGATAATAAATATATATTACAAAGATCCTTATGACTGGTTTTGTGGTCCAGGGTCACAAATAAACAACAACAATTAATGATGATGATAATAATAATAATAATAATGTATTTATTTGGTATTACAACTCTAAAATTATAATACTACTATTTGTGGCTTTTAAACGTTTTCATTTTCAAATGTTATGCTGTCAGGCTTTTATTTTGGTGTAAAAATGCATGGGGGTCCCAAAGGTTCTCTTTAGTTGACAACAGTTGGTTTATAAGTGTTTCTCATTACAAGATTGGAAAGATGGTTGGTGCTTGTTGCAGAGCAGATGCAGAGATGAGTTGTTGTAGAGCAGCATTTACTGTGATCCGAGCCGCTCCAGACACAGAAAACACTCAGTCCTCAGCTGCTGTGCCTCACTGTGAATCATTCAGTGCATTTATTGAATTAATCAAATCGCACTCTTTCCGATTTAATAATCGCATTAAGCCATACAGCAGTTTTGGATTTGATTAATTGTGCAACCAATGTTTGATAGAAGCTAAATCTTTTAAGTCTTCCAAACCTCGAGGCCAGAATTAAGTCCTTTCTCTTGTCATCATCCATAGTCAGTCCAGGGCTCGCAAAATCGCTAGCCTGGCGTCCCGGGGCTATTGTGTTTTCCAGTCGGGCTACCAAAATGTTTCACTGCCCTGCCCGACGGGCTACCTTAAATACAGGGCTTCTGCAGGTCCTTAAAACTATTACATTTAGTTGTATCAAACATAAGGCCATAAAACGTTTTAAATACGTTAAATGGTATAAGGAATGTCTTAATTATAATTTCAAAAGGTTGGGGTCAGGGACGAAAAAATCGCAATACAGCCTGATTAAACTTCAAAAGGCAGTGATGTCATTGAATAAATATGAGCGCTGCATGTTTCAAAGTCAAAAAACGCGATGCAGATGTCTTAATGTGAATGTATCTGAAGGGAAACAACTGTCCTCAGAAACGTGTCGTTGGCATTTTTATTTCATCTTACCTATAATGCCTGATAAAGCAGCGTTTATGAGCGTGGACGGGGCTGCTTTGTATGTACAGTCGCTAACGGAACCGCTAAATTAAACCGCACCTAAAGCGCGGTCAAATAAGCCTTTCTAGCTGTTTATGGTCAGATCAATGCAAATATCAACCCATGTTTTTGAGCAGCAACACACAGAGTTGTAAATGAGAGAGAAGTTTATGTGCCTAAAAATCTAAACAATTAGACAGTAATATTTATTTGTTTTGATTTAATTTAATAATTTATATGCTTGATTTATCCCTTTTCATAAAATGGTCTAAAGGCTGAAATGCTGTTGTAAGATTTTTGTTTTTGTGAAAACCTGTATCTGAACTGTGAGTCATTTTATGGCTTAATACTGTATGTTAACATAGACATTGTCCAACCCCTCATGCTGTATTCATTTTACTTGTGCAGCTCTTAAAATGGGTCATAAATTGCCTTAAATTTATTTTAAAAATAATTCTGCAGATACCTTGTAAATAGTGAAATAAAATTCCTTCCTTCATATTTGTTGATATTTGTGTATTGAAAATATATATTTTTTTAAAAAGTTTTTTTTTTATTTGGGCTAGTTAAATTAATTTTCAGGCTACCAAGATCTGAAGAGTACCTGTCCGAAGGGCTACCAGGGATTTTGAAATGTTGCAAGCCCAGCAGTCCAGGCACCTGCCCTAAGTGCCCTTATTGATTCCGTTCTGAACTGTATGGATTATGTCAGATTTCCTGAAGGCATAGAACATATGATTTGACATGTGTGGTGATTGTTGAGCTTGCCACACTTTTCAAAGGTGTGACATTTGACCTCCTTTATTCCCTTTGGAGGTCAGTGTCCCAGCATGTAATAATAGATGCTATAGGCCACAGAGTCAGGTCTCGCACCCCTCCTTCAATGCAAAATATTGATTGTTTGGATAGAGTGATGGATACCACGGAAAACCCGATGGCTTTCTTTTCATGTGTTTGTGTTGGTATGTAAATGTTTTTTTTAAATGTTCCTGTATCGAATGCTTCCTTGTCACATCCTGCTCTCTTTGTTTTACTCTATCTCTACAGCCGAGCACAGAAGTGCTTTTCTTGGACATTTTCCACAACTACAGTCAAACGTTGACACCAGTGCTTCTAGAGATGGTGCAGAATCTTCAAGGTTGGTTTTATCAGATTTTTTTATAAATACTATTTAGACTCTATAGGGATAGAAATTGTATCAAATTAAATGAATCCGTTATTTTAGTAATTTTATTTTATTTGACAAGTGTATAATAAAATATACACTTTATTTATTTGTTGTTTGAGAATCTTTAACCATGGTTTTCATGTTTTCAGGTTTTTCTTAAAATGTTTTGTTATTTTTGTAAAACGCCATTAATTAATTTATTCAATAGATAACTTTATTAATGGTTATTGATTTTCACTCCTAACAAAATTCTTGCTGGACAAACAGCTTAAACAGTGTTATTGGTTGGCTTCCCAGTCTTGCCAAGCTGGTTAGACGGTTCTGTTTTAAATATAGTAGAGTGGCTTTAACCAGATAGACCAGCTTAAACCAGCTATCACACGGTTTTTCCTAGTTTAAATGGGTGGTTGACTGTTCTTTTTTTTTTATAGGCTTGGTTGTGTTTATGGAGTGCAGTCTAACATGTGTTAATGCTTCGTTTAACAAAAGCATTATTTTTCTCATTTACCTTTATTCTGCACCGCTCTGTTCCTTCTCATTTGAACACTCAGTTTTTGGTTTTATGAAGCCCCTCCCTCAGAAATACGCAATGGGGTCAGATTGTTTAGCTGGCCCAGTGGGTTTTGATTGGCTAAACCGCCAGTGTGCGTCTAAACATCACACCCCTCAGCTCAGTGGCATGCGCTCTGGTTGTATTGTAAGCAATGATGTTGTCTATATTGCCTATCAATTTGAGCCCGATTGAGACCCAGAGATTATAAGTGAAGAGGATTGTGCAGAACCTGTGCACACATGGCACTTAATGGTATGTTTTTTTTTTTTTGTCTGTTGTTGTCTCATAAATTTAGATAAGCAGTAGCATTTACAAATAACAGCGTATGTTAGCTTTTAATATACGATTTTATCCTGATTAAAGCTTTAATACAGCATGGCAACCGCATGCGCATCTATGTTTAACGCTTCTCATAGCTATGTGAAAAATATCTGTCTATAAACATAAAGTCTATTAATTGAACAGTTTATTGGAGCTGGAGAGAGAGAGAGAGAGAGGCAGAGCGTGTGCAGAGCAGGGGGACGCGGGGAACATTATTAAGAACTGCTGCTTTAGAACATTGATTTTGAAACTTGTGAATCCATTAGAATTGTTAGAAGACAGAATTGTAATTAATAAATGAATAGAAGTTTACGCACATGGCCTCGCCCCTTCGTTGCATGTTCTCGAGGGTGAGGTTTATCTGGGTTTATGACGTCACAAACCCGGGAAGTAACTTGTTGTAGTGCTTACGAGCTGTTTTTGTAGGCATTAAACTTTTTAAAGACTATCTCCGTTTGCATTGAACTTTCTGCGTCCTAACTTTGCAGGTATTGTTCAATACTCAAACAGCAACATTACACACTAACTAATGTTAAAAAAGTGAAATTGCAATCAAACACCCCTTTAAGTTGTTGCTTTTTCCAGCAGGGATGGATTCATTACGCTTTAAGGAAAGAAAAAGTGAGCAATGACTCCTGGCATTCAAGGACACAGTGAATGAATTAGACAAGTCAAAGCTTTTAATGTGCTGATTAATGACTCGCTGATCAAATGAAACTCACTGGTTAAATGAGCTGTCATTATGTTGTGATAATGAAAAACATCTGGAGCAGGAGTAGTTAAAACGGTGAAAAAAAATCTTTTTTAAACTGAAAGTTCATACTGCAAGTCCATTTTTATCTATAGTAATTAACATTTTAGCATCTTACGTCAAATATTTGGAAAAGCCAACACAAGGGCAGTGCTGAAAATGTGCCCGGATGCCACACAGTTTTTAGAGAACCCCTTTTTGAAGTGTTTCAGCATGGAAGAACTGTCATTTCTAGCTTCCGGCTGACATTAGCTTAGAGAGGCTGGGTTGACACCAAATGACACATGCCTTGCCATCAGTTCTTAAAAGCTCTTTTTATTTCCAAATGATGGATTTTATCTACCTTTTTTGTGAGAAAAACTGACAAAGTCATCTGGGGTTCTACTTTAGATGTGGACTTTTTGATTGTAGCCTTGCAGGGCAAATGTCACCTTTATAAAGCACACCCTGCTAAGCTAAAGCGCTAGTGCTCTGCTTACAGCTGCGTGTAGCAATTAAGCTCGCACTTTCAGCCAAATACAAGAACCGTCTGACAAGCATTACGCTCTCATTGCTTTTGATCTGGCTCGCTAATTAATTAGTGAAGGACTCAAATGAGCTTTCCATGTAAATTAGTTGATTAAAATGTACTAGAATTATAAAATTAGAATGACGTGCTAAACAAATATTCTTATGGATATTCATAAGGATCTTTCAGTGTTTTGTCATGGAATTTGAAAAGTCCATGCTTTATTAAAATGGTGACAGCAGCCCTGCAAGTGCTGTTTTTGCAAATCATGTGTCATTATTATAGCGTGAAGTCGACATCATTATAAAAGCACACATTTAGATGATGATTCTGATAATGACCCCTCAGTTAATTTCCTAGTAGTGTCATTGTCTTTTTCTCTTGAGTGTTTCCTGTGTTCTAATTATACTTGGACAATAAAGAGTCACCCCCTCATTGTCACTTTGGGATGGCTAATTGTGATTGGTTAAGGGAAATGGGACAAAAGTTTTAGTTGCTTATGCTATTTTATTACGCGCTCTGCCGCTTTTACTACTGTTTGCAAAGTGGTTAAGTCACAATTATTATAGATGTGTGAAAGTGCTAGATGTTCCATACAGGCCTAAAGCACATTGTGTGCAGGTTGCAAGGGGAGAGAAAAAAATATAATAAAAAAATCACAGTGTCTGCTTTATCTCTCTCAGGCCCCAGTAATGTGGAGGACCCAGTGCAGATGCTCATGAAGGATGCAGGTACCATCATGCATTACTGGTTACCCTTAAACACACTCAACACCATTGGTCTCAAACTCAATACCTGGAGGGCCACAGTTCGGCACAGTTGAGCTCCAACACTAATCAAACAAACCTGATCCAGCGTATCAAGGTTTAAACCTCCAAGCAGGTGTGCTTTGGAGCTGGTGCACAGCTGTGGCCCTCCAGGAATTTAATTTGAGACCACTGCTCAACACCTTTCTCTTCAGTAATACAGTGAGGTCCAATACATTTTTATTGAGACAAAAAATCTGGCTCAATCTAATTTAGAAATGTAAAAAAAAAAGAAAAAAAGTGTTCTCTTATGAAATTCAGAAATATTGAAGACAATTACAAGTGCACTATTAGTAATGTAAAAATAGCTTAAATATGTAATCATGTGTATGTGTGTGTGTATATATATATATATATATAATATATTATTGTGTGTGTGTGCGCGTGCGTGTTTACATTGCCGTTCAAAAGTTTGAGATCAGTAAGATCTTTAATGTTTTTTTTAAAGATGCTCATCAAGGCTGTATATATTTGATCAAAAATACAGATTTTTTTTTTTTATGAAATATTATTGCAATTTAAAAAAAGTTTTCCGTTTTAATATACTTTAAAATAGAATTTATTCCTGTGAAGCAAAGCTGATTTTTCTGCATCATTACTCCAGTCTTCAGTGTCTCATGATCCTTCAGAAATCATTCTAAGATGCTGATTTGTAATCAGTGTTGGAAACAGTTGTGCTGCTTAATATTTTTTGGAAACTGTGATATTTTTTCAGTATTCTTTGATAAATCAAATGTTAAAAAGAACAGTGTTTTCATAATAAAAATTGTTACAATATACACTACTATCTCTGTATTCCTGTATATTGTATATTTCTGTTAGTTTTTTTTTTTTTTTTAAGCAAATACAGCCTTGATGAGCATAATGAGCCTTGACTCCATTAAAAACATAAAAATCTTACCGATCCTAAACTCTTGAATGGTGTGTGTTTGATGTGATTTTTATAGCAACAGTTTGGACAGGACTCTTTTCTATTCTAACATGACAGTGTCTCTGTGTATAAGACAAGGATCAAAGATAAATGATGAATTCAGTCAGTGTAAAGTACTTGTCTAGTCCTGTTCCTAAACCCCGCTGAACACTCTGGTGTGACTTTAAATGCAGACATTGAGTCAAAAACTCATCACCAAACACCAATGACTTGTACATATGGGATACAATCATTTCATACTTATAACTGTTGCAACAGAGGTGGAAATACAATTTTTTAGTACATGACTTTCTTTGTTGCCACAGTTTGGAAGTGCCTTGCCCTAAAGCTAAGTGGGGTGTCCAGTACTTTTTTCCATATAATGAATGTACAAGTCATTGTGTTGGTGATGAGTTTTTTGACTCAAGGTCTGCATTTAAAGTCACATCAGAGGTGTCAGCTGGGATTAGGACTTGGCTTTCTGCAGACCGTCAAGTCTTCCACATTGACTGAATCATCATTTCTCTTTGAACCTTGCCTTATACACAGAGACATTGTCATGTTAGAATAGAAAAGTGTCCGTTTCCAAACTGTTGCTATAAAATTAGAACACACAATTCCCTAGAATATCATTATATGCTTAAACATTAAGATTGTACTCATGAAATTATAAAGTAGTCAAACCTTCATTAGAAGCTTTTCACATACATACATACATACATACATATATATATACATACAGACTACATACATACAGACCTGAATATATATAACTGCATATTGTAAAATTATTTAAATTGTAATATTATTTATTTGTTTATTTAAATTTAAGATGACATACAGCTCTAGGTGTGTTAAATGCATTACATTACATTTTTCTTTCAATTTTTTTATTCCCATGTTGACAATTACTTTTTCAATAAAATAATTAAATGTAATTTTCTTTTCAAAATCATTTGTTTCTTTGCAGTTTACAATGCTGTGGGTTTAGCTGCTTATGAATTGTTTGACAATGTGGACTTTGATCAGTGGTTCAAGAACCAACTCCTTGGGGAGCTACAAGTCAGCCATAACAGGTATGATTTAATAAACGTCATTAAATTACTCTGAAAGCCATTTTAACCTTCTTAAAAACACCTGCAAGTCTGTGTTAGTGAATGAAGCCAGAAAGTCACGGGATGACGTTTCACAACGTCAAACGAAACATCTTAAGCATTGTTTTCTGTGGATGAAACCGTATTCACTCCTGTTATTGTTTTTCCCAGGAAGTCATGTCAATCCACAGGTGCGTTCAAAGTAGCTTGTGCAGGGATAGAGTCTTACCCTTCTATAGATAAAAGACTAAAGCTTTCTATCAGAAGTTTTTTTTTTATTGCATTACTCCTCTGTGAGCTCTGATAGGCGCTTTATCAAAAAGAATATGGGATGAAGCCCAGCACCTTCAACTGTCTTGCTGTTTTGCTATGATTGTTTCTGGAAATCTAGGTTGGTTACATAAAGGTGTACAGGTATACACACATAATTTAATAGCTCTATTTTTATTTATTTATTGGCCTCAGGAGTTAAAAAATTGTGCAGGATAACATCAAAATGCCGAATGACGACAGCCCCTGGAAAGAGCTGATATCTTTCACTTTCTCACAAGTCTTTTTAAGAACAGCACAAAGATATCGAGATTTAGATAAACCTCTCAGACGGGAACCTGGATAATCTTTACACTTTGCCTCAATGACATGTACTGCCTTCTTACAATAGCAGTATTATATCAGCTGTGGTTGATGGATTGGTTAAGCAACGTTCTTCTGGGAGACTCCAGCGGTGCATTTGATGAGGTCATGAGAGTTGGGAAGATGTGAGGTATCAGATATGTAAAATAAACGTCCTGTGGAAAAAGGTGTTGAAATATTCTTTGAAGGCTATGAGGGTTAAGAAAATAAATTTAGGATAAAAAAAGAAAAAGATTTTAAAAGTGAAACATAAGAAGGTGCAGAAGTGTTGGGGAAGATGACTTGACAAGCTACTCATAATTTATAGTTATTCATGGTCTGTCTGAATACTGGATTCTGATTGGCTGACAGGTATGCTGTAAAACCGTTTAACGCACAGGTAGTTCCAAGTCAGTTTAATCACTGTTCTATATTAATGCGCTTCTTTAATTGATGTACACAAACCAACTCGCGCACACAAACACACACACGGAGAGAGAGAGAGTTCGAAGATCGCACTGCACACACACACACAAACTTGTTGTGAACGCTTCCCCACAATTTTGATTAATAAAATAGCCTAGATACTAGATCGCTACATTATATTCCTCATGGTAAAATTGCTGTTTTTGAAGTAATTGTTTGTAGAGAGAGACACGCAGGGTGAATCTCTGTGTTTGATTTGAAGCAGGCAGAATGCTGAGCTAACGAGCCTTAACTGACGAAAATAACACATTTTTACCCATTCGGTCAAATATTGTGCAAATACTTAGCTTCGTGCCGGGTGGTTCTTTGCATCCATGTCTTCGACGCAGTACGAGTGTAATCTCGAAAGGGAACTAGTTTCATGCTACTAAAAATTTTTATACTTTTTACTTTATACTTTTTACTTTTTGTTATTTACTCCCCAACACTGCTGTGCTATGCCTGATACAGTTTGTTTTTTGGTGACAGTTCTGTGGGAGGACAAGACAAAGATACAAAATTAAAAAAGAGGAAATGAAGGCTGTGACTCTACACAAACCATCATTTGTGACTTTAGAGAGAGAGAGAGAGAAGAAACAGACCTCTGTTGTGGAAGATCTCATTATGATCGCATTTGAAACCATGACCGCAGTGTCTCCTTCCATTCACCACTGTTTGTTTTTGTTGGCCTGTTTCGTAAGGAGAGTGGGATTTAAACCTAATTTGCATATTTCGTAATGTTGATGTTGACATAAAAGACTCTGTGAAATTTAAATTTGAGTTTTGTGACTTTTAGTCCATGTTTTGAGGTCATCTACAGTACACTATTGTTCAAAAGTTTGCAGTTGATATATATTTTTAATACTTTGCATTACATTTACATTGATCAAAAGTGACAGTAGTGATATTTATCTTGCTAAATATTTCTATTTCAAATGCTGTTCTTTTGAACTTTATATTCATGAAAGAATCCTGGAAAACGGTTTTGAACCTTGATAATAAGAAATGTTTCTCAAGCAACAAATCAGATGATTTCTGAATAAGGATCATGTGACACTGATGGCGGGAGTAATGACTGCTTCAGCCAAATTCAGCTTTACCATCACAGGAATGATTTAATTACAGTGTAAAATAAATGCAGCCTTGGTCTGAATGCAGAATCAGATATTTATTTTTAAATAATTTAAAAACCTTACTGACCCTAAACAGAAGAGCATATGCAAGCAAACAAAACAGCAGTGAATTTTAGCAGATACACGTTTAAAAATATACAGTTTTCCAATAAAATTGAACAAAAATGTTGATGGCTCATTCTGTATTACATCAATATTTGCATCAGTTTTGAAAATTCTTGAAGAGAATTTAAGTCCTTTAGGATTGTATTGTCAGACTGTACGAACATTGATCATGTCACACTGCTGGATCTCAGTTGTCATTAATGTCAGACTGCGACAGTCAAGACGCGTTAAAAATGGGTGCCCGCAAGAAAACTTGTCCAGAGTTTTACATTATCAACCCATATACGTTCAGTGACTGGGAGCTACGTTGCATGCGGGACCGAAATGTTGGCTATCATGAAAAGTATATGAACGGTGGCAATACCGGCATATTTAAGAAGAATAGTGTATGCAGCTCTACACACCCACATGAAAACAGCAGCGCAACCAGTGTTTATATAGAAAAGGCAACATATCAGATGAATTCCGTGAGCGGAGGACGGGAGTGCTGGAGTTTATGGCTGATAGAATAATTTTCTAGCATTAATTCTGCTCATAGCTCGTCTTGAAAAACGGAGACAGTTTGACGTTCATCGTAGGAGATGTCACACTGCAGGACTGTGTCCAAATCTTCTGACACTGCCAGAATTTCGCCGGGGGTGAAATTTGATCGCAATAGCCATTAATTGGCTGTCGGTGAACATGTCAAACCAGCGATCAAAGACTACAGATTTTAGCCTAGGATTATACGAATCTTTTAGGATTTTCAAAATTTGTCTCAGACGACCAAATCGTGCCAAAATCGCAGTGTGAGCCGGGCTTTAGTTACAATAATAATAATAAAAAAGTCACAAACAGCAAGAAACCACGCTTCTTTTTGATTTTATAAGATCTGTAAAACAATAAACGAACTAAACTAAAGAAATATCAAAAAATGAAAATTTGCTGAAAATGTGCAAAGTTAATTGGAACAGATTTGGAGAATTTTAGCATTATATCACTTGTTCACTAATGGATCCTCTGCAGTGAATGGGTGCCGTCATAAAGTCCAAACATCAGATAAATACTTCACAAAAGTCCTCAAGCAATCCATACGATTCTAATCCATCAATTAATGTTTTATGAAGTGAAAATCTTTTTTTGTGAGAAACAAATCAATCATTAAAGCATTTAACTTCAAATCACCATTCTGACGACACTCATTCACTGCAGAGGATCCATTGTTGAGCAACTCATGTAATGCATGTGTGGCACCCAAAGTTTTTTTTTTGTTGTTGTTGAATTAAACTACAATTACAAATGTAGTGGATTCCTAAAAAAAACTCCAAACAGCTAACCCCTCGTAACCTCGCCTACGCCACCCTGGGAGTTTCACCCAGGGAAAGAATGGTCCAATAAGGACACACTGGTTCATTCCCACAAGGATACAGCAGAGATGTGAATAATAATAAAAAAAAAACTTTATTTATAAATGGTATACAAGCAGTTCTACACGCATACAATTCAACAAGAGGAATGAGTCTATCTTCAAAATAAACAAAACAAAGAACAACCCAATATGACAATCAAAATTACATGTCAGATGGCTGGGAGAAAAAAAAAAACACTGAATTCCACCTCACTACACACTTCAACCATACATTATTGTTCTCACTCCACCACACACACGTGCATTCAGGTAACAGAAAATCGAAATCAGATCACTCAGTGAAAAAAGGTGCCCATTAACTTAGAGTGGATATCACTCCTTCCTAGCCAAAGTATCTTAACAATTAAAAAACATAAATTAAACAAGTTATCACACAAACCAATATCAAAAATAAAAACAATAATAAAGTTGCCTAAGTACATCATAATCACAAATAAATAACATAAGACCATATTCTATTAACCCCCCCCCCACACACACACACACACACACACAACTGCAACCAATATACTTCCAATGGCAAACACCCCAATCACAATCAAACAACTTGCATCACCTTATAAGTTCATTCACACAACAATAAATACAACATACAGACCCCACAAGCACACAATCCTCCAGTTGAAGCGGGGCAGGGGGTGACCAACGGCCACATGAGTTAATACTAAGATCTCCCAATCTGGCCTTGTCTGACAAGCGCAAATAATGAGACGAGACAAAACGTTGCGACAATGCGCAAAAAAAGAAGAAAAGGAAAGCCAGGTCACTATCCCAATCAGCGATCCGCGATCACACGGACATACTACAAGAGGTGCCTTTTCATCTAATTGTTAGCAAATCTGCCCCTCTGACATCAAATTACGGTTGATAAGCACATGCATACTAAATAAACAAACAAAACGCACACAGCCAACAGCTTACCACAAATTAAATAATTATTTCTCTGTGACAGCATACTCAGATATAGCAATGCAGTGATTCGCCCACGCTCGCCCTGTGCAGTTCGGCTCAAAGATCCTTAACGTTGGGAAAGATCAAAGAAAAGCCAGCGTCCCAGTTTGCAGCAACAGCCACCAGTCAACATGCTCCCCAACAACACAGGAAACATTCCTTATACACACACACACACACACACACACACGCACACCTATAGCGCACCTGAATCTAATTAGGCACTTGCCATTCAGTAATTACGGCAGGTGTTAGCCACATTAACTAGGCAGCTATTCCTGCTATATATGTAATATAGTTTCTCCAAATCTGTTCAGCTGAAGGAAAAAACTAATCTATATCGTAGATGGTCTCAGAGTTGAGTACATTTGCAGATTTTTTTTATTTTTGGGTGAACTATTTCTTTAAGGACAGAGAGAAGAAAAAGTAATTTCAAAGTTCCAACAGTTGTTTGTAACAATCCACTTGTCTCATTTGTTTTGGCAAGCACATAACATACACAAGAGTGCCTGTGTTGCAGGCACTGTGTCATGTGTCGTGTTGCTCCAGTGGGGATCAGTCAAGCACTCGAGTGAGTGTGTGTGTGTTCATGGGCATTGAGGCGGTCTCTGCACTCGCTCTTGACAGAGCAAGGAAATGTATGCCTGCCACTCTTTAATCAGGCACATTTGTCACTGTCATGATGAGACAGCATGCCTGAGAAAGGCTCGGAGGGATTTTCAGAGAGACATAAGAGTAACCCTGGTGCTGACATCTGCCATCTGTGCCTTGGGCTTTGGGATTTGACAAGTTTATATTCAGCAGGAAGTTACCAATATGCATTATACCTTCGTAATTCATCCTCATTGCTTGTAATGAGAAACAGAGGCAAATTCCTTGACCTTGTACACTGCCATTTCTCCTGACTGGCAGCCCTCCAGACCTCCCATTGATTCATTACTTCGTTTGACCTAGCGTGTCACGAAGTCCAGACTCTTGTACTTTGCCTTGGCAGACAGATTATCTGAGCACTGATCTCATGGCTCTAAGGTCAAAAGGGGCAGCTGTGCTGAACAGGTGTTGCTATGGACCAGATCAATAGGCTGGGGAAGCCTGTTGCATCCGTCTTCCCCATTTACAGGAACTATGTCATGTTTGTTCTCCGCCCTGGGACTTTACCAGGACACAATAAACTATTACTTCCCTTGGATAGATTATGGCCCAGGACATTGGGGACAGTGCACTGGGCCACTAAGTGGCCTCAAACCTGAATAAAAGGGACTTCAGATTACGTTCAAACAGAGAGATATACAGTATGTGCAGTATTTAATAAATGAAATTTGTTCTATTTGTATATTTGCACTATAAAATGTATTTGTTTGTGAATTGGCCTACATTGGCTGTGCTGTATATTTTTGATTCACTAATGCAAAACTGGCTCACTCTGTAAGAAATTTGCTCATAAATCAGACTACACTGCTCGTGCTGTATGATTGTTTTTGCATGCAACACTTGTGGACAGCCTAAAAAAATAGATTTCTTGGAGTTTATTTTGCAAACTCTAAAAGTAACTTTTTAGTTCTCACTGGACTGAAATCAATCTTTGCTACCTCCACTCTTGAAGTTCTTGAAGACAGGCGTCCTTTCTTTTTCCTAGCTGGGTCGCGTCCTTTGTTGCACGTGGAGAATCGGGTCAGTGCTCCGCAACCCTCAGCCTCTCGTCACATGCCATACTCTATTGCGTTTCAAGTACAGCGCAGCAGCCACACTGCAGGCAAGCTCGGAAAGCAGCAGCGTGATGATGGTCAGCATGCGATTCACAGCAGCGTGAAATGACCTTTTCAGCTCAGAGCTTCAGCATGGCAGCTGTGGTGCCAGTTCAGCTTTAGGGGGACTAAACTGTGTCAAGTGTTCAGTCGCAGATGTTACCTCATCCCAAACTCACACTAATGGATGTCATATGACTTATGTTTGTTATGCAGTGTGGTTAATTTGCTTATCCACCAAGGTGCACAAATTTCAGTTAGATTGAATGGCCACTATAGAATTAGTAGGAAGTCAGTTGAAAATCAAAGTTTGTAGAGGCATAGTGGAAAAAAACATAATATATATATATTAGCAGATTAATCAGATTAATCTAGATTAATCTAGATTAAAATGGCTCATTTGACTGCAGGCATTCAGAATATGTGTGCTACCCAAATAATGACTAGTAAGTCTTTGAGAACGGGTTTCTCAGCCAGGTGGCGCATTAGACAGGGGCTTCTCCAGTTTCCAGCATCACAACTTTAATCTCTTCCCGTCCCAATCCCACGACTGGAAATCTCCACTCCCGGAAGAATGACTATACTGTGTTGGTATTTTATTTATTTTTTGCCGATAACTGTCATTACAGTAAAAATATAGTACAGATCACAGCGTGCCCACCTTATTAGTTGAACCCAATGTCGTTTTTGTTATTATATTGAACTGAAAGCCATCTTATTATGCACAGTGTTGCACAGATTTTCATGTAAATCATCATGCTAACACACACGTCTTCTATGACATTTCACTGAGATTATTTTTCTATGTACTGTATTTTTAGATACGTTCGAAGTTTCTCGCTCAAGATCACATGAGACCTAAAGCGCATCCTGTGCTTAAAAGCGCATTTCGTTGTTATTCTGAACACAAATAAACGTAAGTCTTTACAGATAAAGATGTATTAGGCTACTTTTATCTGTATGACCAATGACGAGATTTTAAGAGCAAGTGAGCGCACCGATGATGAGCAAACTCTTCCACACAAACACTTCAATAGCGCACATTTCTCTAGGTTAACATCATATTGAGTTGTAAAGTTGCTACTACATACATCTTTCAGATGAAAAGCCAATTTGAGGTTGATGAATGATAGGTGAGCGTTTTGATGTCCTGCCCGATTGTATTACCACAGACCAGTACAATCTGTCCAGACTGCGAGCCTCTAGTTCGAAGTTCTCGCCTACAGTGCAATTCGGCTAGGTATACATCCGCCTAATATCAGGAAAGTCATCATAGCTTGCGTAGTATAGACCCAGCTCCCAACCCAACTTTGAGAATAGATTAACGGCGATATGTCGCCGATAAAGTCTCACGTTAAGCAGCACGTTAACGCCGATAAGATAATATATATATATATATAATATATTAGGGGGGACGCAGAATAGTCGAAGATTTGATGCTTCAATAGGAGAGCCTGATTCGACTACAAATCTCACAGTCGAATATTCGTAGAGGTATTATGAAAGGAGAATCATGCCATTTTGACCAAATGGGGGTGCTCGATTTCACATAGAACTACAAGTTTTCTCCTAATAAGTTAATATACAGCCTATTATGATAATGCTGAAAATAAGAATCTTAAAAGAAAGAAGCTTTTAGTAAATATTTTTAACATGCGTGAATAAATCCAACCACCCCTATGACAGATTTAAGTTTCACTTTCCATAACCCGTGACCGACAGGAGCATCTTGGCGGCAGGGATTTAAATCTTTAACAAGACTCAAATTGACACGTGCAGAGTGAAAGAAAATTTTAATTTTTAGGTAGGGTACAAAATTTCAAAACATTTCAGCCAGTTCTAATTATGATTTTTGCATGCTGTAAACATAGGCTAAACTTAATGAGATCTCGAAGAAGACTAGGGACAGCCTTTTAGTGATTATAAAGGCAGCGCTCGCTTTCTAGGCTATATTGCCTATAATCCATTCAGAATTTGTATAGAACTTTTATTTTTCGGCCACATACAACGCTTGCTGCAAAGTTTTGGGAATATTTATGTGGGATTCAAACTCCAAAGAGCAATGGACGGGACAAAAATATATGTGAAAATGTATGTCAATCGAGGCTAGAGCACACATCCTATAGCACCCGCAGTATTTAATTCTGGATAAAACTAGCTGTTTGAGCAGTTTTCACAGCAGCTAATACAACCAGAATTTTGGAAATGCTGGGACGTTTTTTAAATGTGAATAAAATGAAAACTAAAAGACTTTAAAATCACATGAGCCAATATTTGATTCACATTAGAACATAGAGAAGATAACAAATGTTTAAACTGAGAAATTTTACACTTTTATCCACTAAATGAGCTCATTTCAAATGTTGTTGCCTGCTGCAGGTCTTGGCACAGGGGCAACAACGGGCTAAAAAGCAGTAACTTTTGAAAAGATTCAGCTGGGAGAACATCTAGCAACTGATTAAGTTAATTGACATCAGGTCTGTAACATGATCCAATAAGAATTTTGACCGATTAATACAATGTTAAATGGTTTGAAGTCCTTTATTTTATTTTGTTTTCAGTGTTTTATCAAAGTATTTAAATAGGTTTGCTGCATGGTTAAAATATGTGGATTATTTGGTTTTATCTTAGTGCAAATCTCTGGTTTCATCAGCTCTGGTAAGTAATAAACAACATGATATGCGGCCGGCTAATGTTGACTATCTTTTAATCAAAACAGAAAACATTATTTACTCTGTTTGTATAAGCGAGGCGTCGTTACACATTTTCCCTGTGTGTTAACGTCAGTATTTATGACTGTCGAATGTAATGTATTTTGCCCACCCCCGTCCCCAAACATGTGATCCGACTATCGGTCAACTATCAGCAAGATTTGACAATTCTGATTCGTCTATATGTAAATCCTTAGTCTTAGTTCAGTCTTTTTTATTTTTTTTTTTGGTGTTGCTGTGCAATTTTCTCCTTTTTTTATTTATTTGTAAAATATAATTTGTATTATTATATAATTACACATTTAGAATGTATTGTTATTAATTTAATAATTTTTGTTATTATACAAGTCTTTGTTTTCTGTCTGAAATTGTCACCTTTGTACAGACAGATTCAGATATGCTTTTCAGTATTTTCTGTACACCACTGTGGAGACTTCATATATTTTTAAATGTTTATTTTTTTCCCTCCACTGGCCCCCAAATAGCAATTAAAAAATTAAACAAATGTGGATCGTTACAATACAGATCAACCATGTAATCTCTTCCCTCATTAATGGGCGATTTTAGGCCAGAATAAGTTGCAGTCTGGACCAAATCATGCTGATAGTCTGGTTATGTGTGAATACATTTTGATCAGGCGGCATCTTATTGTCTGAGCGTGTGATTCTTGGCAAGAATAAACTGCAGACTGGACCAGATTTGATGCTGATCAAAAAAGTCTGGGGTGGCAGATTGTTCCAAACTAAAACTTTACTACCAACTTTATCAGTTATAAATATCCATTCTTCATATGCTTTCAAAGCGAATATGCATATTTGCTAAATAATCAAAATTGAAACCTTTGTTTCTTATCGTGATTGCTTCATTATAATGGTTTGTTGCTCATTAGAGGTGTGTGATTGAAGAAACGGTGCTGTGCTTTGTGTACTGTTTGTGTTTTAAGAGCACAGCATGGCAGTGCTCGTATGATGACTCAGCTATTTGAAAACGGTAATGGAGGGTACTTAAAAGCTATGTTTTCATTACAAGTCCCTATGCTGGAGGCCTAATTGTCATTGAACAGTAAGCTGTACAGATACTTTCAGCCTGTCAATGCTTGTGTTCATGACAAATTTAAGAGAGGCAGCCCACAAGATTCAGTCTCCTTTTATAGAGCTTCACTTCCTTACACTTCTTTTTGACACCAACAATACTGAGGTTATCAGCAGACTTTGAGTGACGTCCCTGCCATAGTCTGTTTTGACGTGTCTGAGCTGCAGCCACTTGACAGCAGCCCTCTTTAAAATCAATCATTCACTGTGAATAGAGGCAGAGATTTATGGTCAGCATCTTTCAGGCCCTACTGAGAATATATTTATTTTTTTCCCCTCTTGAAGTGATTCAAATACTAAATAGCAGAATTGTAATTCCCTGGCAACCACGCATATATAAATGCATGCGAGTGGAGGTAATAACTAAATCACAAAATTCAATTTTCAGTGCAACACAGTCACGGCGCTCTGATACATTTAATAGTTCTTTCTCCAGTCGTACAACGGCAGGAACTCTGTCCCCTTTTACCTACTTTGTAAGATGTGTTTTTCACAGTAATAATATAAAGATTGTTCTGGGGGACCGTGCTGTGAAAACCCCTTGAGTCTTTCCTTTTTAGGACTAACATTTTATTTCTTGAAAGATTGAGCAGAAGTCTGATGTGATTCGTTTCAAGGTTTTTTTTATATGTCACATACTCAATTATACAGAATATAATCAGTAGTGAAATGTAAATCAGGTCAGGTCCGCTCAATGGACAGTGCAAAATATGTAACACAACACAATATATATATATATAAATATAGTAAAAAAAAAAAGAAGATAAAATAAAGAGTGAACTGTGCAATACAGTATAATGTGGACTTAATAAATAATAATATAAAGAGGAATGTGCAAACAGGTTGTACCGGGTATATACACATAGCAGCAATGCGGATGATGGAGAATAGTGAATGTTTTACAGTTTATTAAATTGAGTCTTGTAAATGTTATTTGACCGAGTTTGAGTTTAGGAGCCTGATGGCCTGAGGGAAGAAGCTCCTCCTAAGTCTCTCAGTTTTTGCCATCATGCTCCTGAAGCGCTTGCCAGATGGCAGTAAAATGAAGAGAGAGTTACCGGGGTGATTTGAGTCCTTGATTATTTTAGCAGCTCCGCTTTTGCAGCGTTTGAGGTAGATGTCCTGCAGAAAGGGAAAAGTAGACCCTGAGATGCGCTCAGCCAGGCGCACGACTCTCTGTAGAGCTTTGCAGTCCTGATTTGAGGCATTACCACACTGAGATGCACTGAGTCAGTACACTTTCTATGGCCCCTGAATAGAAAGTTTTCAGGATTGCTGGTGAGACCCTGAATTTCCTCAGCTGTCGCAGATGGTACAGTCTTTGCCTGGCTTTCTTAACCTGAGTCTGAATGTGTGTAGTCCATGTCAGGTCCTCTGAGATGTTTACACCGAGGTACTTGAAGCTGCTCACCCTCTCCACAGGGGTCCCACTGATCATAAGAGGAGTGTAGGGCCGCTGCTGTCTCTTCCTGAAGTCCACGATCAGCTCTTTAGTTTTGCTCACGTTCAGAGAGAGACAGTTGTCCTGGCACCGTGATGTAAGTCTCTCTACCTCATCCAAGTATGCGGTCTCATCATTGTTGGAAATGAGGCCCAGAACCACAGTACCAGTAACCACTTTTAGACACTACCTCAGGCATGCTTACAGTACAAAGTTTATGATGCATATTACCAAACAAACAACGCAAGCAAATTCCTACAACTGAGGATTTTCTTTCTGAATGTGTGTATAACATTTTTGTCCTACAGGAATTATTATAATTTGCAGGACACAAGGGTCTGAATAGGGTTTATTTTTTCATATGTTAAATTACGCTGTCATTTCAACATTATTAATATCCATCCATCCTTCCGTCCATCCAATAATGTATTTTAATTCTATAATCTCAAATAATAATAATATTTAATATAATATAATAAATAATATATAATGTAATAAATTACAATTAGCATTAGTGATATACAGTATAATAAATATACATTTATGCATGTGTGTAAATCTATCTTAGTAATATACATTATAATTAATATATACATTAATGCATGCATATGTGTCTGTAATTATATATGTGTGTGTGTGCGTAAAAGTCTTGCATTTATGGTTTAAATTATTTTACATTATATATTTGTTTGCATATTTATAGTTATCAGATTGCAATTTATTGCTTTTTTGTTTCCCCTCTTGTCCTCTCTTGTATCCATTTGGCTCATAACCTTCTTGCCACACTGCATATTAAATTCCTATTAAAACTGATTTAAAATGATTTAATAGGAAAAGGAGGTCTCTTTGGGGACTAATAAGTGAGCAGGAAGGTAAAGTGCCCTCGGCAGCAGGCCTGCTTACCTTTATTTTCATGTGCTGTGCTCCGCTGAGAGTAATCACTGGCTACATATCATTTAGCAGATGTGTTGTAGAGCAAACACAATGTTTTGATGCGTCATTACCTTAGAGTGGACTCATTATGACTCGCAGCTTGGCTAATATGTTTGATCTCTCTGTGGAGTGACCTTTATAGTTAATATAATGAGGTGCTGGTGATATTAGCATTGTGGTGGTTTTGGGCACCCAAAACCACCACAATGCTAAAGTTTTTATCACCATCAGCTCTAATTACTCTGTCGCTCACTGGCAAGCAGACGAAAGCAGCTTAAACCCCTGGCACGCTCCCTTACTTTTTATCAACGCCAGTGGCACAGCAGCCTGTTTCTTCAGAGATATTTCCTTCCAAAAAAACCTCCTTGAAATGATCCCTCCCAGACTCTCTTTTATTGTCTCCAGTGACCTGAGATCCCCAGGGCTCAGAGTCATGCCTGCTTTACTTTTAAGATCTGATCCTGTGAAAACGTTTCAAAACTGGGACTGGTTTTTGGTGGGAAATGCAGGTTCTTTACAAAAGCAAATGCCCTGATTCGCTGCTTCTGATATTTATTAATTTTTACTACTGCTTGAGTCTTATTTTACATTTCCTCAGTATTTATTCTTAATATTTATAATATTTATTTGCAAACATCCATAAGAAAGTTATTCTGAGGTGGGAAAGCTAACCGCCATCTGTAAGATGTCTAGCATGCGCTTTGGAGCGAGGAGGAGACTGAGAGTTATTGACAAACATACATCAATGTACAGATGGGTGAAAGCAGCAGATTCATATTTAAAAGTTATTAACCTACATTTTACAATTCATCCTTCAAACTTTTGTCACCTATTGTTGAAGACAAATGAAAATGAATTGATTAAAGTGCAAATAGAACACAAGAGCGGGACAGAATAGCCAGGAAGTCCATGCACATGTGCATTTTGTACATGTCATAAACCTCTTTAAGCTTTAATAAGTGTATATGTCTTGATAGGGAAAATGATGTGCATTTCAATGAATAAATATAACAGTGATTATGGAAATTAACCATTGATTAGGTTATTGAGTGGGCATAAACTTGAAAATATATAAGGTGCCCTTGGATTCACTGCTGTATATGCTTTTTCTAAGACATGTAACGCTCAAATCAATTTCCACATGCACATTAATTGTTAATCTCATAGTATAGAGGTATCTGTGGGCATTCTGTAGGTGGAGTGCATTTGATCATTCATGTGTGCATAATTTTAAGATGATTTGCACTTATTAAAGGAGGATTTCTTTGTTCATTCATAGGAATGTTTGGTATTTTACATTTAGGATTATTATATGCCTGTCTTTACAAAGAGCCCCCAGTGTTTTATTCTGGATTCATGCCAGGTTTTATTTCTTAATTTTTTTCTGAACAAAGTTACTGCAAAGAAAGTTTCTCTCCTTTTGAATACTAACCTTACGTCATTTTTCCTTCTGGGAAAACAGAAACCTTTAAGTTGTGCAGTATTTATGGAAATAAGAAAAGTTTAAGATGTGCTGAATACAAGATTAAAAGACAATTTGCAGACATTATCTCTATATTGTGTCTTACACCTGCAATACCTTCTCAGATAAAATAAGCTTTCTGAAGAATTTTACCATTAACAGGACAATGCACAGGAATGCTAATTCGGCATCTTTTGTTTTTTAGGTACAAGTTGATCAGAAGGCGGGTGATCTGGCTGATTGGACAGTGGATCTCGGTGAAGTTCAAGCCGGAACTGCGGCCCCTGCTCTACGGGGTCATCCTCAGTCTCATGCAGGACCCCGACCTTGTGGTAAGTGTAGCTTACAGGATGTCCAGGTTTCTTAAAGGGATAGTTCAGCCAAAACACTAGTACTCTGTTATAATTCACTCCAAATCTGCTGGGCTTTCTTTTTCGTGCAGTCGTAATGAATGTAAGCTGAGGCTTTCAAGCTTCAGAAAATACATGAATGCACTATAAAAGTATCATAAAATCAATGCAAAATTGATATTACTCTTGTCCTTACCAAGTTCTTGAGAGAGGTAGCAAAGTCTGGGCCATGAATTATTCATTCTATTCAGATGAAGAATCAATCTGGTCCAGTTCATAAAACTGGTCTGAATGATTCACTGACCACATTTATAATCCTCTCATGATGCATTGTAATTGCATGGAAAAGAGCGACAAGCACATTGTATAATCTCTCCTTTTGTCTTCCTCAAAGGAATTAAGCACTTTATTATTTTCTGTATGATATTTTCTATATAATTTCCATGATTAAGTAATATGTTGATTGTGAAAATCCCCAAGAAAGCTGGTGATTGCACACAACCATACGTGGATTTAATGTGTTATCTTAATATTATTTATATACTACTATAGTTTATATTGAAATTATTAATTATAATTTTTTATATTTTTTGTATATTAATGAAAATTATAATAAATATTTGTCAACTATATTTTTATTTTAAATGTAGTATTTTGGTTGCGTTCTTGTCATTTTTATTCGTTTTTGTTCTTAAATATTACTGTTGAGGATTGATTAATACATTTTTGTAATTTTTTGGTTATTTTATTTGTTTCCAGTTATTCATTTTAGTGCTTCAACTTATTTCAGTTAATAGCCAAGGCAATATATCTATATGTTTTATCTAATATGTATATATTTGTTAGCTTTATTTCAGCTAATACAAATATTTAAAATAGTTTATATTTTTTTTATTTAGTTTTAGTTAACGATAATAACAGAAATATATTTTTAGTTTTTTCCTGATGTGATAAAGGGAATTTACCTTTGTGCATATTTATAATCTGTGGGAGATGGCTGGCAGTCATGCTAAAAAAAAAGTAAATATGAATGGGAATTCCAGAGTTATTTTAATGAATTTCTAGCATTGGCCAACCATTGGAGAAATATAATTATTGATTTTTCTCCCCACTTTCTTGTTTTACTTCTTTCTCAGCCGCCTTTGCATTTCAATATTAGTGGAGGGCATAAGTCTTGACAAAGCGCCCATTGGTTCAAATCAATATTGACTTCCCCAATTAGGAACGCGTGAGGACTCTGATTAGCCGCATTGTGGCTTGGTAAATAATGAGAGACCATCATTAGATGCCAAGTTATGAACAGCACCATTAATCAGCAGCACCAGTGGGTAATCACTAATGCGGCTGCCAGTGACCAAACGCACCCTCCTGTCTGCAGCTTAGCCACATTCAGTTCAAAATCAATTTCATGTGCACTGTGAGAGTTTCGGTTTTTGGCAATTGATCTCCAACACTTTACCCAGCAGTCTTGTACATACAGTCTTGTATTCGTTTGCTGTTCAATAGAGTTTCCTTTTCTCATTGGATACTCCGATGTGTAGGTTCATGCTGTTAAATGCATTGGCAGAATTGACTGCCTGCATCAAGCCTGTGCAGATATTTATTAATTTTTTGTTTTATTAGCTTATCAAATTTTTGTTTTAGAGGTGGCTCTTTAAGTGGGGTTAATTTAGAGACTAAATTTCTCAAAGGAATTTATCCAGCTGACGATATTAGCATGCTGTGCTATAGTGTGATAACAGGGACTGTCAGCATGGTAAAACCCTGTCTGAGAGCGCTCTAAATTCCCTACCATTACAGCACATTTTCTGTACTCACCAGAGCAGTGTGGTTATAACACATTCGTTGCCTTCAACAATACATTTCAAGACAGTTACTGTCTGATCTCAGATAGCCAGCTGTGAGCAATGTCCCCATTATTTAGCAAAAGCTTTCTTTTGTGGAGACTGTGATAGGCTAAATATCAGTAATCTTTTATTGCACAAAAGTGTTCATTTGTTGAATCTCCTTCAGTTAATGTGATGGGTTTTTAATTGTTGGTGTTTGTATTCAGCAGATGGAGTTCTTTAGCCATCTAAAATGTGTCTCAAAACTGCTTGAAAATATCTAGTTTTGCACATTCTTAATGTTTTTACCTTAATATGGTAAAAAAATATATTGATATGCCTCTAGGATGTCAGCAATAGCTATTGGAATTCACCTTATGCAGACAGATGTTGGTGAGAATCCTTTCTAGTTGATATTATCGGAGTCTGAAAATGGAATGAAGGCTTTATCAGCTGGCAGAGGAGTGGACACATTCGTTCGGTGATGGAGAGAGAGGAAAATTATCACAGAAGTGTTTTTGGGATTATTTCGATCGTTCAAGGCGAAGGATGATCCACAAATCATTTTCATTTCCTTCAACCTGATTGGAATTTTGATTGCGGTCGCTGGCTACGAAATGCTGCGTTCTAAACTAGGGTCGGCAGCATGAAATCATCCAAGCATTTTATCTAGGTTTAACTCCAACCTGTTGTCCATTCCTGGCTTGATTACATTTACATTTAAGGCATTGATTATGGCACAGTATGCACCTCTGTCGTCATAGTACTGGTGGAGAAAGTTATTACTGTTAGCATGAAGATGAATATGTACTAGGGGTGGGCAGTATGATCAATTGTATATCGTTGTATGCATAGTTTTATATAATGATAACTGCATAAATTACAATATATTTATTTTTGCAGGAAATTAAAGGTGGGGTAAGCGATTTCTGGAAGCCAATGTTGATATTTGAAATCACCAAAACAAACATGCCCCTACCCCAAAAGAGTCTCGCCCTTATTTTGATAGCTCCGCCCCACACATACGTAGCCTACGCAACCCAGGCAACGATTAGCGGCGCGACAAAATACTATAGAAGTCATTCTAATCAGTGACGCTGTCTACACTGGATGCTGCGCGGTTCGACACGACAAATCCCTGACAGAACACTGCTGCCGCGTTGTATTTATGACGTGCTGACACAAATTTCAAATGATTTTCAACGGTCGCTTTATTGTGTCCATTGTAGGCAGACTTTAGCTGTTGCAGCGCGGTGCGGTGCGTCCGGTGTAAACATGGTGTTACTAACCTACCGAGAAGAACCAAAGCAATCTTGCCGTCCGATCGCAGGCCTTCCGCTCCTTGAGTTCTCTCCAGCGCTGGAAAGCTGATCCGATATTTACACGGGTCCTACTTCTTGCCTTATCGTTCTGCAGAAGTTTTCCTCTTTTGATTTTTATCAGCCATCTCTATCTTTCTGTCGCTCAGCTCTGCTGTTCACTGAACGCTCTCTACTCCACATCATGAGTAGACACGCCCCTTACTTCTGATTGGCTACAACTTTTTATTTCAAAGTTTTCATAAAATTCTAAATACTAGATTGTCAATGTAAAATCCAATGCACATTAGATTAAGTAATGCCTAATACAACCAGTTAGTAATTTTAGTGTTTCAACTTAAACTTATTATCTTAAACTAAAATTCTCTCATATCGCTGTATGAGTAGTTTTATCATGGTAACTGCATAAATCACAATGTAGTTATTTTTTAAAGAAAATTAAATGTAAATGTAGAAGTCTAAAATTACTAGTGAAAATGCTCCTAGTTGCATTTTTATCAAATTTGATTTTTTTTTTTTACAAAATTTAATTAAATAAAGGAATGTTTTACTGTCCCTCTTTTACTAAAATGAAATATGAGCAAGTCGAGTCTCCTTTTATTTGTATATAAAGCAGATTGTTCAGCACTTTATACTATATAGATCGATCCAAAGAAGCCTCAAACAGTATTGCACAGTAAAGTAGCAGAATCGATACAAATTCAAAAATGAGACAAATCCAAATTCTATTGAATCTTAATTCTGCAAATCAGTGTCACAAGTTATCATATTTGAGATGTAGTGCAGATTTTTATATTTCTTATTCATTTTATATAATTTTATTGTGTGTGTAATTGTTATTTATTTAAAGGTTTAAATTAAATTTTAAAACTAGATAGTCAGTGTGTAGATTGTTTTGAATTGTGCAAGCATCTCAAAATTACTCATCTCATTTTCTTTACTTATTTTGGACACATCCCACTCTGTAGTTTCATATTCCATGTTTCTCTCAAATAGCATGTAAATAGTGTAACGCAGTCCTGCCCATTCATAATCCATGTGGATTTTTCTGGCATCATGCTGTTTGCGCCATAATACTGCCTGACCTTACTATGTTTTATTTATTCATTGATCTGTTCATTGTATTTATAGAAGCCGGTGTAGTCTAAGCACCAATGTCGATGTGCGGCCCACTCTCTCATGTCATATCACCCCTGCAGGCTCAGCAGATCCAGTTTAAATATTTAAATTGTGGAGATGACAGACCATTAGCATGCTGTTCAAATGTCTGAGAGCTCCCCGCTGAGCACACTCGCTTGGGTGTTTGTGTATGTATTTACGTGCATGCCATGGGAAATTGGAGTCAGAGACCGCTGGAACGAGGCAAGCCACGGGCTCACCAAACACTATTAAATCTCCTTCAGCTATGCAGGTGGTAGGTGTGACAGGGAATCCAAATAAAGTTTACATGTTTAATATTAACTTATCAAACCAAGTAAAAACCCATCTCCATTTCACTCAGCTGACTCATCCAGAGAGGGAACGGCGAACAAATATTATTGAACGATGGAAAACGGAACAAACTGGGTAGACCTATAAGATATTAATTTAATGTATTTCTCATTTCATCGCATACGTGTCATTGGCATTGAAATGTTGTCGCGTCTCAAGGGTGAGTCTCAAATCGCGACAGCGCAATATGGCTGTAAAACCGGAGGCGTTTATAGCATTTCATCAGCCTACTGGGGCTTATTTTCTTGGGGAGTCTCTTGGGATCGTTTAATTTTGGCTCCTTACTTTGGGAGCAGCATTTGTATGGTGTAGCATTAAAGGGCTAGTACACCCAAACATGAAAATTCGGACATTACTTATTGACCCTCATGTCAATTCCAAACCCGAATGACTTCCTTTCTTCTTCGGTACACAAAATAAGATATTTTCATGCTGTGAAAGTTATTGGAGTCCAATTTTGCTGTTTTGAACCCCATTGCAGTGTTTCCCACAGACTTTGATGGACCTTGGAAGAAAATATTTCACATTATTTTATTTAAATGCATCAATCTGGTGTACTTTGGGGAAAAATTAAAAGCCCCAACCCCCTGCTTGAACAGAGTATGAAGTCTTTTCATTGACTTGTACCTAGACTTTAAAGTGGACTCAAACTTCTTTTTAGTTGATTGTGTCTCAGTCCACATCACTTTGACACTGGTGTTTTAGAAAGCCAAAGAATTAAACAAATAATTTAAACAATAAAATAATATTATTTTTCCCTGAATGACAGTAATAAATTAAACTGCACTGTAAAAAAAATGTAAATTAATATTTCATTATACAAATAATTGTATTTACTTTACTGTAGTAAAATTCCATTATTTTGATTTTTTCTCTCGTGCAGAGTTAAATCTTCAAGCTTTTATTTTGCTGTAAATCTGCAGTTTCTTTGAAAACAGTTTTACAAATGCATCTCTTTACAAATCCAGTGAATTGGTCCATTGGATGGCATCCACAAAAATGTTTGAAATTATGTGAGCACATGCAGAAATAGATTTTAGTGTTATTTAGTGTGAAACCGGGCCACTCTGAGATGCTTGAAAACACCGGATCATGGGCTGCTTGCATGTACTGTAAGAACACAGTGCCATGTATGTAATTTTTATTTTTGGGTGAACTAATTATTTAAATGTAACTTTTGGCTACAGTTTTTATCTGCAACTGTAACCAAAACACATTTTAACCAGCAAGCAAATGGCTACTAAACAGACTTTACTTTCCGCAAATTAGCGGGCTCTATATTCATAGTTTTCCACAAACACACGTCGTCTATGAGCGAGGTGAGCCATCAGCGCTCTAGAGGTGCTGTCATGTCAGTGTGCCATGTCAGACGTGTAGTGTGAGTAGTCTTGACAGTTACCACGGGGCCCGGAGGCTTCAGGCAAAGACTAACTACTTTCGAACTAAATAAAAAAAATAAAGTCGTTGTTTCGAGAAAAAACTCGTTACATTTCAAGAAAAAAAGTTTCAAGAAAATGTTAGAGAATAAACTCATTAAATTACGAGAAAATGTTGTGTTTCGAGAAATAAAAATTACATTTAGAGAAAAAAAGTTGAAATAAAATGCAGAGAATAAACTCTCTCATGTGTTTGATTTGAGTAGATAATTATAAAAAAAAAATTAAAATGTGAAAATTAAAAATGACATCAAGCCTTAAACCAGAAGCTTTTTGTCACAGACTTGAAACATATAGGGTAAAATGATATCATATGTTTCTAATTATTTAAACTTCATTATATTAATTTATTCAATGACTTTGCTCTGGGTGGATGTCAGCTGTGGTCTTCTAGTTAGTAACCTCTATCCTAGACCCAACAAGACAGCTAGTCAATAGCACTGAATGGTTAAGTGTGTGCGAAACATGTGTAGCGTTTGGCCAGTTAAGAAATGAGGGACCTCACCAGAGTTGGAGACAGAGGAGCTCTCGTGCCTCCAGGAGCTTTCAACACAGCAGTAGATCATTTATCTTACATGTTTCAACGTTGCCCGAACTCTATTATACAAAGGAAATGAGATGGGGCTACTTCTATTTCATGGTTTGTCAGCTTGAAAAGAATAGACTAATCGCTTTCATATGCACGCACCCTCATACATATATACAGCTTGTATTTGCAGATAGTGTACACGTGCACAGCAGCCCTCAGTTGCACTGGGGAAAACTACCTTCTCTTTATTGTTTTGATGTCTAATTATCCATGTCAGTGTTTTTGTTTTGTATCATCAGTTATTATGGATATTGTAATGGTTATCTCATCAACAAGCTGGCTGACTCAAAATTAGGTTTTTGATTTTGTCAGCAATAATGAAAATAAGCTGACAATTATTGTCATGACAAAATATATTAATTATTTGAATTAAAAAAAATGTTTAAATACGAGGAGAACAAAATAACACTGAGTTATTAAAAATGTGTTTAGAGCGGGGGAAATGAAGAGAGAATGAGATTGAGCTGCTTAAGATGAAATACCAGGAAACTAAACCACTTTGCTAGCTCACTTGTGATATAACGATCTTATCAATATGATGTGAAGCGCTTAATGAAATACAAAACATAAAAAAAAAATGTTGGTTACTTGTTAGTGGAACATTTTGTGTATCTGTGAAGCATTATGGAATCATGAAGTGCTTTTTTTAAAGACTATATATTTTTATTTCATATGCATTTGGTAAAAATGTTATTTGTTGCCGTTTTTGCCACTGCAGGTCTGTCTTGAGCACATTTTAAGCCATTTTTAAAATGTGTGAAAATAGCATGTCGAATATTGACTAAATTGATAGGACGTTTTCTTCAAAGCACAAAAACTGTAGCTAAAACAAAAAACTGAAAAATGCACAACTCATGGATCTGTGTATGCGTGGGAAGTCTTGTGGGGGAATTACTGCGGCAGCTGTGTCTTCTGCGATTGCTTGTGTAGACTAACAGCTATTATTCAACAGCTTCTCCATTCAGACTAGAAGAAGAAAGCAGGATTAGATGCTCATATCCATAACAGAGGCAAGCTGAGCAGACTGATAACAATGATGCAACAAGAACCTTTGGGTGAGCAGACCCATGTTGATCGACCGCTCTGGTTGGCCAGGTAGCACATGGACCCGTCCGAAATCCGCAGGCAGGCGTCTACCTCGTTAAAGAGTTACTGTCACAGAATCCCATCTCCTCACTCATAATTCTCTCATATCTACTGGGTGAGCGCTCTGTACTCTGGCAGGGAGCGAAGTGCTTTATTTTCAGCCGGTGTTTGATGTTTTATGCTGCAGATGCCTCTGAGAGAGAAGGTGGCCCTGCTTATCTCTGCTTTTATTCCTCTGTAGAATATGTAAGCCCTCCTAAACCCATTTCAATGAAGATGGATTGAATTCGGTAACTACATGTTTTTTGTTTTATTGTTTCCAGCTAATGTATTGTTTCTGGTAGTTACATGCTTTACAACCTGTCATTTAGCAATGTAAGTGCTTAGAAAACAGCAGGTTTTGTGTGTCTAATTTGGTGACTAAATAGAAGCGTAAATGAAGTACAAACAGTACCACCTGTGCGGCGCTGCTCTTACAGTATTCTACGAGTACGGTTGTAGCCCCCTAGAGACTTATAGGATGTTCATACTGACAGTTTCTGTATCTGAAATCACACACTGTCATCTAACATGCTTTTATTCATCTAACAAGAATAAGTTGATTACACTTTATTTTAATAAGGTGTCCTTGTTTGCCTGTTACAGTGTTGTTATTAAATTATGTACTGAGTAATATTAGCTCACTGCATGTTCTTATTATAGGGTTAGGGTTTGGTTTAAGGTTAGTTTCCTGTAGTTGTGGTATTTCTTTAGTATATCAAAGTAATCAAAATTGAGTTGCCAGCATGTCCATGAACATGAACGACAGCGACCATTGGTGATGCAACAAAGCAGCTGCCAGCTGTCAACAGAATCAAACCAAAATGTCTTTGTTGTCAGCTTGGGTCTTTGTCAGTTAACTACTTAATAAATGCATTGCTCTTGGCCCTTGGCTATTACTCAGAAAATTGCTTGATCATTAAGTTTGATGTGTTGGGGAAATTTCATCATCTCCTGCTATAGCTCGTTATAAACCTGTTTGTGGAGCGCAGCATGCTGTCCCATCAGCCTGTGTAATAGATCATTGTGAGAGGGTGGCGGGGTCTGTCATTAGCCACCTGCTTGAGTCGTACTCTTTATGCGATCCTTGTGAACCCCCTCAGGCTCCTCCGTTATCCCATACCACCGGCACAATCTTTTAATGATGTTCATTTTTTTTGGTTACAGGCTAACTCTCAAGATTTATGTGTTGAGGAAACTTGAGCAGGCTTAGTAGAGGTCTCTTGTCAACATGTACCACACTGATTTAAGGTGAAATTAATGACTGTCATTTAAAAGAGTTATTTGGAGGTGAAGCGTGTAAAACAGTTTTGCCTAGCCCAGTTTAGTGTGCAGATAAAACTATAAGTAAAAGCCACCTGTATGCAGACTTCCTGAAGTGGGCCGCAGTGTACTCTGGTCAAGCCAGGGGTTGGCAGACCACCTGAGTTTGGGGTGGAACTACATGTTTGACTGAACATTGACAGATGGGGATGGGGCGAAAGCGATTGTACAGTAGGGGTCTTGTGGGATCGCGTATACTACCGTTAGAATATGTTGATTCAATCAAGTTATTGCAAATTAGTATCATTTTAAAATATACTGAACAAAATTATAAACACAAGTTTACCTGTGAGGTGGATGGATTATCTCGGCAAAGGAGAAGTGCTCACTAACACAGATTTAGACAGATTTGTGAACAATATTTGAGAGAAATAGGCCTTTTGTGTACATAGAAAAAGTCTTAGATCTCGGAGTTCAGCTCATGAAAAATTGGGGCAAAAACAAAAGTGTTACGTTGATCATTTTGTTCAGTGAAATTACATATCTTTTCCAAGATTCTTTGATTAATTGAAAGTTCAAGATAAATATTTTGTAATATTATAATTGTCTCACTTTCACTATTGATTAATTCAAGTTATTGCTGAATGAAAGAATTGAATGAATTTCTTTAAAAAAAAATATTGTAGGCGAACACATTCACATTATAGAAACCCAGGGAACTTTTAAGCTGATTTCCAGTTATGGAAAACTCAAGGAAATGTTCATACCGAAGAAAAAATATTCTAGTCAGCTTTCATGTATTTCATCAGCTATAAAAAAAATCTAGTAATAATAAACTAATTAAAATTGTTGCCGTCAATCTTGACGTCAAGGAAAAATCATGAAAATGTTAATTAATGTTAATGTTCTTTGACAAAATTATTTTATAAATCCTGTAATGATTAATCAGTAAAAAATGTCTCAGAAATGCTTTTGTTCTGAAGGTGTGGAATTTCTGAATCATTATTTCCATTTCATTTGGTGTTACTAGTGGTGTGGAAGCTACACACTTCAGCATTAAAATGTCATACTTCACAGCCCAGATCATGCTTTATGAATTTTTTGTATAATAATGCAATTTTTCTCTGTTTCAGGTTCGCATCGAAACAGCCACAACTCTGAAGCTGGATATCCTTTCCTCTGAGTGATGCTAAGCCCGCCGTAGTTTACAGTCTTAACACCAGGGTGGTCATTTGTCAGCTTTAATTGGATGCATTTAAGCACTCTTGTAATGAGTTTGCCTATTAACCCGTAGCCATTCAACAACTCCCACTTGTTTGCAAGGCGTTGTATGATTACTTTAATCACTCTCATCCTCATTCATCTGCATGTCAGATAACCATTTGTATTTAAGAGGTCATTGCTTCTCACCTGCAGTCATTTATACTTAACTCAGCCTTACCCGTGGATGACTTCGAGTTCAGAACTGAGCAGTTCTTACCGGTAAGATTGGTCCTTTTGAACATGTGACATCATTGCATTTAATCTGTTGGGTTAAAGGTCTTCATTAGCAACTCTTTTATTCCTTTTCAGTACTTGGAGTCTATATTCAGCCTGTTGTTCCAGCTGTTGCAACAGGTCAATGAATGCGACACCAAAATGCAAGTTCTCCACGTTATTTCCTGCGTCATCGAGAGAGTCAGCATCCAGGTGAGCTTCAACCCTTCCTAGAGGTAAAATAAAGTCATCCAAATGCACAGGGTTCAATCTTGACTCTAAAATCAGTTGCTTTTCTAGATATCCCTCAGGCCACTATTTATTTTTGCACACTGAAAGACACATATTGATGTCATGTCATTACCAGACCATGCTAACAGAGGACAAGGCCACAACCTGCTTTGAAAATAACCTTTAGCTATTGCGTGAGCCTTGACTCTGAGCCATTTGATGAATTACATTTATTTTAGTCATGTTAGAATGCAAAGCTCGTGATTTAAGCTTTGTTCAGTCAAGCATGCATGAATTACAGGCAGTCGTACCGTGTGTATGTGGGAAGTAACCTTCCATATCAACTTTGCGCAGCACAGGAGATATTTAATGCCCTATCGAATGATTTAGTGCTCTTCAGTATTCCCCCGTAGGAGCATATATTCAGCTTAAAGATTAGTCAAATCACCAGTATTAAACATGAAACCGTTTTCATGCAGCACGTCCATCCATTTTTTGGTTCATGCAAATGGGCCGTACCACCTTAGGGGAAAATGCATTCTCATTTTCTAACATTATGAGCTCAGAAATATATCTTTTGACAAATCTTTGACATTTCAGGTTTTTACCTTTTTCTCTACTTGTGAAATAATGGCTTTTCCGTCATACTCTCCTTGATCTTTAACTGCTTTGTCATAAGTTCCTCTTTTCACCTTTTGTTAAAGCTTATGTCACTCATGGTACGAAATCTCAACTGGCTGTCCAATTTTCAAAGGTGTGAAATGTTTTAGGAACAAGCCTTTGATAATCTATTACAATCTGTGGAAGATATTTGTAATCTCTCTTAGTTTACTCGCATATTTACAGTTCTCCCTCAGTTAAAAATACTGTATCATGAAGAATCATACTGTTCTTGATCTTTTGGAATAAGACGTCCTTGTACTATGAAAACATACTGTAACTTTCAGAACTCCCAAGTAACTTCCTCCCTAGTTTAAAAAGACAATTTTTTTTAAACTAATCTGCAAAAATGTGTAATTCTGAATGTTCATCTTTTAACTAAAATGTTGACACATGATCATCCACTTAAGTGATGCCTGTGAGCTAAAATCATGCCTATTGTGTCTGTTTTATAATCAGAAATCACAGAATGTTGGGTAGATACTGTTAGAAGAACTAACGATATCTGCTTGTTAAGTAAGAAGCGCTGTGTCCGGGTCCAAGCTTCAACATGCTTCATTTGAGAATACTACCTCATCAGCTGTTTATGAGCACTGTTTATTCATATTAAACATTTAAGCTAAACGGTTTCAAACTTGCAGTGTACACTACAGTCTCCATGCTCACAATGTCCCAAACGTAAATATATTTTTTTTAATCTATGTTTATATTTTCATTGTCGAGCTATCTGGGATTTCGGTATGGAGTTAAAGGTTAGGGTTATCAATTTTTTTTTGGTAGTATTATATCACATTGTGAGTGTATATTAGCACCTTTTGTTGTTTTCTCGTGGTATCTGATTGAGCGTTTGGACACGGAAGCGGTGAAGTGTGACGTCAGACTTAACAAGCGGATAAGAGTAAAATATGAACGTTTGTCAGAGTTCCTGTCTTTGTGTAGCACCTGCAGCTCTGCATTTTCTTCTGAAGGATCCTAGCATTAGGGATGTGCAGCGTCTTAAAGAAAAAGAGAAGAGACGAATAAAAAAAACCTTGAACCTTGTGAATACGATCCCTTAGCATTTCAGTCTTACATGGAGTACAGTACAGTGACAGACTGCTTGCGGTGTATGTTTCCTTTCAGCAGAAGAAAATGCTGATAAAGCACCAAAATGCTGACAGCAAAAAACACAATGTTTTCTAAATGTTTACTAAACTACTGCATTCAATCGCAATGAGAAAGTGTTAAGTATTTTAGAAATTGACATATGAAGTATCATTAAGAAGTCAACACTGTAATAACTGTAATTCCAACTGTAAAGGATGCTAATATGAAAGTGAAGTTTTAATGCACCACTGCAAAATAGACCAGGAGAGAGATGTGAGAGAGAATTCAGACAAAGATTTCAAATACATAGGAATAATTCATGGAATATTGTTCATTAAATCAGGTACCAAATCGCAGGGCAGAATAATGCAAGAGCAGCATTAAAATAAAAAACCTGCAACACAGTGCTTCCTAAGACTGAAGTTGTTCTTATCACAAAATAAGGTCTTGGAAAAATTTAGAATTTTTATCATTGATTAAATTTAAAGATTCTATATAAGTTTTATCAGTAGCCATTGTTGCTGATATGTATTAAAACATACATAAATATATTAATTGTACTGACATTTCAGGGCCGTTCAAAGAAAAACAGGATAATAATCATTAATAATAAATGGTTGTTTTTATTATTGAAACATTTTTAGACATGTAAATTAATAATTTGTTGTCAGACTGTATAAATGGGTCATAACATGACATTTTTTTGAGAAGTTCAAAGAAAAATAAGGTACAAATAATATAGTGATGATAGTAATGATGATAATACTATTGTTATACTAGTTTTTATAACTGTCATTTTTATTTTGTATTACTATCATTATTTATATTTAAATGTATTTATTTATAAATTTGTTTAATTTCGTTCATAATTTATAGACTTGTTTTCAGATTATTATGTTTTTTATTAATCTGAAACATTCAAGTTACATTTTGTGTGTGCTCCTTTGCAATTGAGATCAGTGCTTGATCCCCCCTCCTCTATCTTCTAGATTCGACCATACGTGGGCTGCTTGGTTCAGTACCTTCCTCTTCTTTGGAAGCAGTCTGAAGAACACAACATGCTCCGCTGTGCCATCCTCACTACCCTCATCCATCTCGTACAGGTACGACATACCCGCGTGGCCAAGAATGAAACAGATAACGAGCCTTTGAAACGGTCGAGTCGGGTGTTTAGCATTCTGTCTGCGTTTCATGTGCTCACTTGAACGTGATGCGCGTACCGTCACCGATGGGGGGCCTTATTTTCACCGTCGTCGTCTGTGAATGTGAACAAATGCCCTCCAGCCCTGCTGAGCACTTCTGGTTTTCTGATACTTGCCGAAGACCTTTATTTTTGTACAATACACTTCATCATTTCCTGCTGTGAGAGTATGAACACACATGCGGACAGGGGCTTGTTATTGATGGGTATATTTGAAAATTGCCCCAGTGCTTCTCCATCTTCCTCCACATGGGATCCCGCAAGCTGCTCATTTCATCCTGTCTTTTTTTTCCCCTTCTCTTTTTTTGCTCCGTGAGTCAGGAGCAGTTTCTGTGTCACTCCGGCCCCTGAGGAGAAGACTGACACTCACATTTAAACCATCCGAAGGCTGCAGTAGCTGGATATCTTGAGCTTGGTTTAACTGAGAACTCCACTGAGCAACACTTTGCTGATGCAGGAACAACCCTTTTCACACTTTTCGCCAATTTGTGAAAAATATATATATATTAGGGGTGTAACGGTTCACAAAATTCACGGTTCGGTTCAATACGACACAGTGGTGTCACGGTTCGGTACGTTTTCGATACGGGGGCGGGCAATTACGTCGCAATGTTGGCATGATGGCGAGCAATGGATATCAAGCACTCGATGCATTACTCTGCAGCAACATCATCAGTAAGCAGAAAGTGGAAGTAAAAACAAACAGAGCTTTCGGCATCTGACGCCGCTTATTCTCTCAGAGACGCGACTTTGCTGAAATATAAATAGAGCAATATCCCGCCTTCACTATCTTTAAGTTAAACAATGACGAATTGCAACTCCCGGGAAAAACAGGATGGTCACCCTGTCTCTAACCCTTCGGGTGCTGGGGCCTTTCGCACTGCTGTAGTTCCAGAACTAAAAGCACAGTACTAAAGTACTTCAAATTTGAGGGTACGTTTTCTGAGAGGAGTACCTTTTCTCTGCTCACTTCTCGTGCTCATTGACATCCAAAGCACCCCCATAAAGACGACACCGATGGCGATCTATCCCAATACACATATAGCCTACACAGATTTACAGTTGGCTAAATATTTAAGTATTCATGCAAGCATAATCTGTTATATCTTAAGTGAATGTTTGGGGAACTTATCAATGGGGAAAAGCATTGGATGTGTAACATTATATTAGATCCGTGCATTACACAATGTCTTAATATAGACCGTCCGTCTGTTGCATTGATGTTAATCAAATGATAAAAGAAAAGAGGGAATCGCTCGCTGCTTTTGATTGAACTGCTTTTGCAGTTTTAATAATCAATTTATTTGTAATGCACACACTTAAGTGATTTTTGCATTTCGCTTTTTGGTTTTCTTACTTAAATGCTTATGTTTAGATATAAAATGAAAAAGTAATACACTATAGGCCTACGCTTGTTTCTTTCTTAAATATGTTCTCTTTTTTACATTGGTTCTTATTTATAGCAACAAAGATAAAATAAAAAATAGCTATATTGTGATTATTAATCAGATTATTAAGAAAGAAGTGTCAATGTTGCTGGGTGATTTTACTTTGGAACCTTCAGAAAACTTTAAATCAGTTTTTCTCTAAATTGATTTTGCTCAGTCATTTTTCATCTGATTCCAACGAATTATACATAATTTTGAAGGTTGTTTAATTTGCTCGTTGTGACTCGTTTTTCCAGCACAGGTCACAAATCAACCTCCCTTGCCTCAGTTATTTTTTGTATGTTTTAAATGTATTGAGAACCTGGAAATGGCCTTTCAATGAACTTTTCTATGTACAGATGGTCAGTTATACTTGTGTGGATCGGAGTTAGTGTTCATTTTTAAGTTCATTTCATAAAGATTCCTTTGAGGAGAGTTGAGTAATCCTCAGCTTGAATGAGCTGTTCTTTGTCTTTGAAAGTGCTCTGTGCCTCAGTAACCACATCTTGCATATTAACATTTCTCGCTTACGTTAAAAACCCTTCATTACAGCGTCTTCAGTTCTTGCAAATCACAGGCACATGTGTCATTCTGAAAGATCGCCCAAGGCTTGGCCGAAATTTGCATACTACTTAAGATCCGCCACTTGTGCCAGCTTAGTTGACCAGCTCTCATTATGTTTTATTTATTTTTGCTCAAGTCCTTAGATTTGCATATTAAACTTCCAGCAGTCCTTCAGGAAACCATCTATTGTGTTGCATATCTTACCACCCGCCATCAACAGTTTGCTATTAACCTTGCATTTGTTTGTGTTTTCTGTGGCCTCCTCTGCTAGCCATATGGTATCACAGCTGCTGCTCTCCAGCCTGGCACAGAATGCTGAAGAGACAATATTATCAGTAAACATTCAAAGTCAATCATCCCTAAATGGCCCTATCATGGGTCCATCCCCAAAAGCATATTTTTGGCAGATGCTTCAAAATGGATGCTCTCTTTATTGCACATTCGGATATGATTTGTTGACCTGCAGAAGCCAAATTGCCTTGGCACATGCCGTGGCTTGCAAAATTGTCAGTTTTTAAGGATAGAGGTGTTGTTTGGGAAATTTTTTGGTAAACTAGAAAATTTTGTGAGCCAGCTGGAAGTGTTGTTTGGTAAACAGAATAGTAGCATCTGAACCCACTTCTGTATACCATCAAGCCTTTACCCAGCCAGTCGAGTCATTTATAACATGCATTAGAAAGCCTTCTGGCCTTCAGATGGAGATTTACTACTGATCACAGAACCGTGCTTCACTGAAAGATACTCATGACAATCGTATTCGATTAATCGTGCAGCTCTACATCAGTACCAACCACCCTTGCTGCAGTATACCTATATGGAAAATTCAGTTCCAAACCTTGAGACTTGTTATAGCACTTGCATATCATTGCTCTTTTGTTGATTTTGATTGCTTCCATTGTCCTCATTTGTAAGTCGCTTTGGATAAAAGTGTCTGCTAAATAACTAAATGGAAATGTAAACCTGCTCCCACATCTGTCTGTCAGGGTTTCCGTGGGTTAAAATGTCTTAAATGTAGTTATTATTATAATCTTACATTTTAAGGACATAAACAGTACAGTACAATTAAATCTTAATAATGATTTCAAGAGGTCTTAAATTTGCGGACAGAAAGCCATGTGGTTGCAATATGGCTGAACGTGATGATTCAACTTCAAAAGGCTATGATTTCATTAAATAAACATGAATGCTGCACTTTAAAAAGTCAGGTGCTGCGCTGCTTTGTGTACTGCCGTTAAATGGAAACAGATACATTTCTGGCGTTCAGAAATTGCCACCTGCTGGCAGAGAATGAAATTATATTTTCTATAAGTCCTGCTGTTTTGCGAAAATCAACTCATGATTTTATGCTGCGGAGTTGTAAATGTGAACTGGTGCATTGACAAAAGGGTAATACATTATAAAAATATAAATAATTAAGACACTGAGATATACTTATGTTATAAAGTTAATATAATTGATTGATAATTGTTTAAATTAATATAATAATTGATACTTTTGACTCACCATCTTCAAATTATCATTACTGATTTAAAAAAAATTATTCTCATTTCCACAGATCACAGAAATCTTATACCATGGTGTGGAAAAAATATTTATAATAATAATAGAATAATACTTTTATGAGTAGTGACATACTTAATACACCATGTTGGTGTTTGTTGTACTACCCTTTTTTATAATAAATGCTGATTTTCCAGACAGGATGATTCTCTTTATGCATAATTTTGGACCAAAAACTCTGGCTTTTATAGTTTGGTGCTAATACAAACTAGATAATAAAACATCTGCACGCATGACAAAAGTACATTGTTGCACTCAACTTTCAAACCACCATTGCTCAATACCTTGTCGTCTTGTCATGTTATGACTCTTGGTGTCTACAGTCGGTGTCTTTGGATTTTGTTTGTTGTTTTTCATCATTGGCCCATTGACACTTACAAAGCTTCACCTGGATCCTGCAGATACTGTATTTCTACCCTCTCTGAGCCCCCAGAGCTCTCCATCTGTGATTTTGATGGACAGCTCAGAATCAGCGGACTGTCGAAGGCAGTCATGCCCTGAACTTGGTCTTTGTGGTCTTTGTGATGAGCCCTCATCAGTCAGAGGCTGAGTGGACGTATCTTACTCAGGGGAGAGCACGGCTGCTCTCGAGACCGGGCCCTTGAATGAACCCAGAAAACACATGACCACTGGTGTGTTCCTGAGATTCCCATACTAGAGAGTATGGAAAGCTGACACAATATCACACCTTCTGCTATTCAGTCAGAAAATGATGTTTCTTGTGCTTGACTGTTAGATGGAATGAAACTCAATTTGGCAGTATTCACTTGAATTTCCCATGACACAACCTGTTATCACATTTTTATCTGAATACAAATGTTTTTTGCCTGCATCTTCATCGCACAACCTGTTGTTTAGGACTGTACAATACAGCTGATGTTCAGGGATTTTAAAACACTTTTAGGAGAAGCCCAAGCTTGTTAAATTTTATTCTGAAAAGTTGAGTGATTAGTTTTCCTTATTCTGGTTTGATGGGTCGAAATGTTTTTGTGTTGTTCAGGGCCTGGGAGCGGAAAGCAAGAATCTGTATCCTTTCCTGCTACCTGTTATCCAGCTCAGCACAGATGTTTCTCAGCCCCCTCATGTTTACCTGCTGGAAGACGGTCTGGAGCTGTGGTAAGTCTCCAAGAGTGTATATGAGCCAAAGGTTTAACCTAGGAAAAAAGTTTCAACCCAATCCCTAGGTTATTATACCTTTTGTACAACTTGTACAACCACAAATAAAGTGGTTATATGGTGAATATAGATTTTATTTAACATGTATAATATTATTACTTTGTTTACAAAAAAAATTATTTAAGAAAAAAGTTGCCCCCCAAATTCATGTCTGTGATGTTACAACAATGGATGTCACCCCTTTAAGAAAATGGAGAATTCTATTTGGACTACTTCCTGTGTGTAAAGGTCACTGAGTGCAGGTGCTGGTTGATCTGAGGGGTGCATGGGGAGTACATTCATTCTTATTAAATTTCTTAAAGTTAGCTAAATATCTGACAATTTAATATGTCGTCATTAGTGTATGTGGTGTTATGTTGATAACTTTCAAATCTGGTATAATTTAATCAAAATTTTGATAAACATACATTTACATTTATGCATTTAGCAGACGCTTTTATCCAAAGCGACTTACACTGCATTCAGGTTATACATTTTTTCTTGCTATATCCGTGCGTGCAAAGTTCTGCACGATCCTCTTATTCAATATTCTCGAGGTCTGAATTGATATGGCAATATTGACGAACTTGCTGTTTTGGTAAGGGGTGGGGCAATACTGAAACCCCATCTAAGCTGTTCGCCAATCACAACGCACTGGGACAGCTAACCAATCACAACACATTTCGTTTTTCGGAAGGCACGCCTTTATCAAACCCGGAACTAATCGAGTCGTTTGTGTCAGGCTGGGGAGAGAGGTATTGTAATAATGTGAAAAATAATGCGATTTTTGAACCAACGAACATGAGAGCATGTTCTAGTACACCCCAAAACAAAATCAAGACTTTGTAAAAGAGCATAATAGGACTCCTTTAATAAGAATCAATCTATATTTTATACAAGTCTGTGTATTTGTAATGTGCATCTTTGTTCTAATTTTTTAATGACAAAGATAAAATAATTAAAAGTATTGTTTTTTTTATTATTATTGCCCACTTTGGCCTAAATATCTGCCATTATTTGTATTTTATATTTTTTTAACCTTGTAAGGCTGTTTTTAAAATAGGGAACTTAGTTTGGCTGCACTGCTCATAACAGTAGAGCCAACATGACAAAGAATCGTGATCAAATCGTGATTTTCCTGAAAACAATCATGATATGTTTTGCCATTTTGCCCACCCCTAACTGTTAGTGTTTTTATATTATATTCTAACTCAGCGGTTCACAATCCCAGTCCTTGTGCAATTGTGGATTGGGAAACGCTGTTCTAACTTATGTCTCTAAAGTCCGTGCTTTACCTTTATACTCTCTCTGTTTCATATTCTCTGTATTTTTGCATCTGTACTTCTAATAGGGTCTGCTCTTCATATCTATACTGTCACAGTTTTATTCTATTTCTATGTCTATATGAATAATATATATTAATATCAGTGGGATCTCATATCTGATATCTTAATTCATTGCAGGAGTTGTTTTATCTCTTCTGATTTCATTAAATCGTCATTGGTCCCTATTACTTCCCTGGCGTTGTTAAAGATTGAATTCTGTTGAAATTCATTATATTATATTATATTATATTATATTATACAGTGGTGGCCAAAATTGTTTGAACACTTGGCATATTTAAGAGGTTTCAATTGTTTTTGTTGAATTGGACATAATACTCATAAAACAAACTATTGCTGGAATTACCTGCGATGGAAGGACTATCTGCTGGAACATTGAAAATGATGGACTGGCCCAGTCCAGTCCTCAACCCCTTCGAGCAAATTTGGGGCGAGTTGAAAAATAAACTGGACAGATCTATTGTACATTCAAAGGAAAGCCTTTGGCTTGAGTTGCAGAAGGCATGGGATAACATTAGTGTTGAAGTTCTCAGGAAATATATAAACACTGTGCCAGAGAGATGTGCTGCTGTAATTGCTGCAAAAGGTGGACATACTAAAAATTAAAGTTAAAAGTGGATAAAAACAGTATGACTCACTATATCATATTTTTGCTGTGCTCAGAGGCACTGTTTTGGAGGTAAGAAAGGTCAATATTTTCAGATCTGTCATGTGTTCTAATCATTTTGGCCACCATAATGTCTTTTTTTGTACTCTAACAGAGGAATTTTTAACAATTCCTTTAGTGCATAAAAAGATCAAATCTCTCATAAAATGCTACAAAAACCACATGTGACTCATGTGGCTTTTTCACCTCTGCTCTCCACGCCGCTCAACAATGCCGATGGTGAGGGCAGCACAGAATAATGTGGCATGTACCCTCCTCCAGCTCTTATTCTGTTTTGTTCACAGCATGGGTTCAACTCTGCAGCTGGCCACTGTGGTGAACATAAGGAGAGGACAAATTTCGAGCTTTCCGTCAGCTCTCTTCATACAGCTAGCTTGCTGCTCACATTGTGGATATGCCTACACTGTCTAAATCCCAGTCCTGGTTATGGGAAGCAAAAAAAACTTATTTTTTTTATCCATAATCTGAATTCAGTGTTGAATTGGCCTTCTTTCAGTTTGAGTTAATTAGAATTAAATTAGTCACTCCTCACTAAAAGTTGAATTGGAATGACAAGAAAGATGAATTTAAATTCAAATACATTTCTGGGAAATAAAGTGTAATACCGATTACAATTAAGTTTCCTGGTAAGAACTCTTACGGCGGCATTTTTGAGTAGCTGTAGGACAGCCACCTAGTAGTGTATTTCAGTAATCCAGTCTAGAGGTCATGAATGCATGAACTAGATTTTTTGCATCAGAAGAATGTAACATGTTCCGTAGCTTGCCGGTGTTTCTAAGGTGGAAGAAGCCTGTTTTTGTAAAATTTTAATATATGAGTTGCTGTCTAACAAAACACCCATGTTTTTGACTGTTGAGGAAATAACAGTATATATTTCAAGAAGCAAATTTAATTCTAAGAGATTCTATTTACACGTTTTTGGTCCAGTAAATATTATCTCGGTCTTATCTAAATTTAATAGAAGAAAATTTCAGGTCATCTGATCTTTAACACACTCGTATATCTTCGGTAATTCATCTGGGCTTGAAGAAATATAGATCGGAGTATCTTCAGCACAGCAATAGAAACTAATCCCATGTTTTCTAATAACATTACCAAGAGGCAGCATGTATGCTGAAAACAGAAGAAGGCCCAGGACAAGTCATTGTGGCACTCCATACTTTACTGGTGCTAACTTACATGATTCTTCATTTAAATAAACAAAGAGGTAACGGTCAAACATGCAGGTTTTAAACCATTTTAATGCCTGTCCCTGAATACAAGTATAATTTTGTAATCAGTCTATGAGTATGTTGTGGACTACAGTGTAACACGCAACATTAAGATCAAGTAAACTAGTAAGGAGATGCAGCCTTGGTCTGATGCAAGAACTTGACTTAAGGATATGGGTCAGGGGTGTAGAATTAGGGGGGGGGGGGGGCGCAAGGGACGTGTCCCTACCAATATCCAGCGACTACCAAACTGTCCTTAGCAATGATTTTGATCAAACAATTAAATATATGTATATGTTTTCATAATTTCAGACACATTTGAGAGGTCGAACCATTGACATATACCTAAGAAGTTAAAGTAAATACGTTAGAAAACTGCACGCTTTCAAGGACGCACATTTAATACATGGGAGGAATGTAGTCGACAAGAAGCACAGCGCCGCATTTAAAACAACTCACAGGTATTGCACCCAATTCAAGACGGCAGTCTAAAACAGTAAATATAAAACTTCACTTCAGGAATTAACAAAGGTGTATCGATGAGTTTGAAGTAATGTCCCCACCAATGTCAATTGCAAACCTACCCCCTTGCCTTTATCATCTTTGTTCAAATAATTCCTAACCTCAGGAATACAGCTAAAACATTGCAGTGGTATTAACTGCCCTCAATCTAAATGGGTTTCCAGTTAGTGGCTGTTTCCGTCCTGTCGGATCCTTTGTCCTGTCAGCCAGTGACACACGTAATCCTTAAAAGATTTTTGTGACAAATTGCCTGTCCAGATGCGAATGATAGCATGAACCATTGGAGTCGTGCCTCAGAGGAACGGAGCCAATCCTTTTTCTAATATAAATACCACACATTATACTTAGCCGTGCTGTCAAGCGACAAGAAGATGCTGAGTCAGGAGAATCTCCAGCTCCGGGTTTAAACTATGTGTCCTACATACTAATCGATATTGTCTGTGATAAGCTCAGCGCTGCTTTGTATTTACCATATATTTATTTTCTAGCTCTATAATTCATACACACCCATCTGTATCTCCTTTCTGACAGAATTTATTTTCTCTCCATTCTGCCAGTCTTCTCATTCTCTTCTTGATCTCTTGGAAGAGGGTTTATTTGCCCCCTTTAATTTCAAGTCTTCATACTTACTCTCTAGGTTTGTTGTTCCTCTCCGCTGTCCATTTATCATTTTCTCTGAGTCACTCTATCTCTCTTGTATCAAGACAAAGAGAGTCGCTCAGTACAATAACTCAACCTTCACGAAGACTCCTCTGTAGCCTCTGGATCAAAAATAGCAGCACTTCAACAAATTTAGCGGCATCCATTCATTTTCTGGAATGCTTTTATGAACGATCGCCTGTTTTGTTTAAAGATGGAAGATGTTTGGCTTGCAGCAGGCCTTTTTATGAATCGATGCCGCTGTAGTGTTTCCATGGACACTAAAAGCATAGTTCTTTAATTGTAATATTACTGTCATTTTGAAGGATTTTTTTGTCTTTCCATGTCATGATGACCAAGCAACATCTTTGATTTTAAAATGGTATTGCATATTAAATGAAGGCTTTCTAAATGGCATGATCTTTCTCTTCATGCAGGTTAGTGACTTTAGAGAACAGCCCTGCCATCACCCCTGAGCTTCTGAGGATCTTCCAGAATATGTCCCCCCTACTTGGTTAGTAGTTGCCTCTTTAAGTGTCCACTTTCAGTTTTTTTTATATATATATCAAGCTGAAAGCCAGTGCCAATTTAACTGTCAAATGGACATGCCCTGAAAAGCAGGTCACAGGCTTTTCTAGCTGAATTCATCATCTCAATTTAAATTCTTATTGAGCTCAATCCTTTGAAATAGATTGGTTAAGCTCACCATTAAAGTATCATGCAAGTGTTATGCTATATATATTCCAAGTCTTCTGAAAGTTTATCAGAAGACCAGACTGAAATTTGTTGTTTACTGAAATTGTATCATCTGACATAGCTTTCCTTTGTTTGTTTATGAGAGAAGTAGTGAGAGCCACTTCTTTTCTTTTGAGTCATATCATTTCAGTGAATCTGACTTATATTTCAAGTAAGGACTTCTTTTCTTTTGATACCATAGGTCAGGGGTTTTTAAAATTTGAAGTCAGTCTGTTTGTCAATCAGCAGCTAATACATTTGATGTACTCTTTTATTCATGATGTTGTTATTCAATTAATTGAACAGAAGGCAATTTCATATTCTGGTTGGTAGTTATTGAGCTGGTTGGTAGTTGTCTCTTGCTCGCATATTTTTGATTCACTTATGTTATTTTGGTTGTAATATAACTGTTTCTCAGACGTGAATGCGATGATTTACAGAGTGAATGAGGCGACTCAAAAATTGCTGGTTTTGCTTCCCTGGGGTTGTATTAGAATGAGATAATTAACGGTTTGATTGGGGCACTGTAATTAAATATGCTTGCATCACCGCCTCCTAGCCTCTGGGAAATGTCACACAGAAGTGTTCGCTCGTGAGGAGCCATTCCAACCGTAAGGCCAACACCTCTCATAACCTCAGACGGTCGGAAAGATGCTTAGCCATCGGAGTCGAGGGTTGCTAGAGGTCAGCACGAGAGAGAGAATAAGAGAAAGCGTTTCATTAAAGCATCTGCCGGCGCATTGAAATGCAAAGAGAGGGGGCTGATTGAAGCGATTTTTCCATTTGCATGCTCATTTCTCCTATCCTCGTCTCTTTCAGGTTCTGATGGTAATATTAGCACAAGGGCCTGTTAAGACTCCATCTCTTTCATCCATTCTTTGGAAAGCTAGTTAGGAAAAAAAATATAATTTCTCTCTATGTATTGGAATGAGGATGGCCTCTGATCGAAAATGAATCCGTATCATCGAGAGATGTTGAAAAGTACCTTGGTTCAAACTTGATACTTATATATATATATATATACAGTGCCATGCAAAAGTTTGGGAACCACTTGCAGAATCTGCAAAAATTTGAATAATTTTAACAAAATCATACGAAGAGATCATACAAAATGCATGTTATTTTTTATTTAGTACTGTCCTTAGTAAGATATTTTACATAAGATGTTTACATATAGTTCACAAGACAAAAATTGCTGAAATTATTAAAATAACCCCCTTCAAAAGTTTGGGAACCCTTGGTTCTTAATACTGTGTGTGGTTACCTGGATGGTCTGTTTTGTGTTGTTTTGTTTTATACAGTGCTCAGCGTAAATGAGTACACCCCCTTTGAAAAGTAACATTTTAAACAATATCTCAATGAACACAAAAACATTTTCCAAAATGTTGACAAGACTAAGTTTTATATAACATCTGTTTAACTTATAACATGAAAGTAAGGTTAATAATATAACTTAGAGAACAACATTTTCAGTTTTACTCAAATTAGGGTGATGCAAAAATGAGTACACACCACTGAAAGTCTCTGGAGCAAAGCTAAATTTTAGACTACACATGTCTAATTTAACAAGAATAACCATTACACCAGTTACACTTAAAGTTTCATGCTGTTACTTAAAGCAAACCCATTTCACAATGCTGAAAATAATTTCTTTACACAAGAAAGGTGGCACTACAAGAAGATCAGCAAATACTGAGAAAGTGTGTACAAGAAGATCAGCAAATCTTTACTTATACAAACTGAACTGCAAAATCTCACAGAGTACAAACATTTAAAAAAGATCCTGTCCACGGAAGTTAACACCTCGTCAGGAGCGTTAACACCTGATGAGAAGGGTTGAAGAAAATCTGAGATTTGACAGTTATCTAAAGAAGTGCAGTTATCTAGACACAATATTGCAGAGGAATGGCATACGGCATGGGTACACTGCAGAGGAATCCACGAAAGAATGGGTGCCGTAAAGCCCAGGCACAAAAAAGCCTCTCCTAAAGCCCAGGCACAAAAAAGCCCGCCTAGATTTTGCCAGGGCCCATGCTGACAAAGATGAAGACTACTGGGACTCTATACTCTGGAGTGATGAGACCAAGATAAATGTTTTTGGAACTGATGGCTTCAAAACTGTATGGCGTCGCAAAGGTGAGGAATACAAAGAAAAATGCATGGTGCCTACAGTGAAACATGGTGGTGGCAGTGTCCTTATGTGGGGCTGCAGTGCTGCTGGTGTCGGGGAGCATTGCTGCATTGATGGCATCGGGGAGCTGAATTCATTGAATCATGACTGCTCTATTCACTGAAAGAGAGATGCTACCATCACTCCGTGCCCTTGGTCATCGTGCACTTTTCCAACATGGCACATGCACTTTTCCAACATCCAATAAACACACATCCTAAACACACTGTTGGATTTCTGAAGAAGAACTGTTGGATTTCTGAAGAAGATTCAGGTGAAAGTGAGCCAAGTATGTCTCCTGATCTGAACCCAATCGAACACCTATGGGGAATTCTGAAGAGACAAGTTGAGCATCACTCTCCATCCAATCTCTAAAAGAGGTCATTCTTGAAGAATGGAAAAAGATAGATCTGGCAAAATGTCGCCAACTTGTTCATTCCATGCCTAGAAGACTTGGTGCTGTCATTAAAAATCATGGAGGCCATACAAAGTACTAGATTTAGTAGTTTTTGTTGTGGGGTGTACTCATTTTTGCATCACCCTAATTTGAGTAAAACTGAAAAATGTGTAATCTAAGTTATATTATTAACCTTACTTTCATGTTATAAGTTAAACAGATGTTATATTAAACTTAGTCTTGTCAACATTTTGGAAATGTTTTTTTTGTTCATTGAGATATTGTTTAAATTTTTACTTTTCAAAGGGGGTGTACTCATTTACGTGAGCACTCTGTATATATAATATATAAACGCTGCAGCATTCTGTATATATAATATATAAATGTGCAATTCTAGATTGCACCTCATGACAATCGTGCGATTAATCGTGATTAAATGACAATCGTGCGATTAATCGTGATTAAATATTTTAATCAGCCCTAATATTTATATATATATATATATATATATATATATATTACCGTCTTTCTACAATATTGACTCACTATTGAGTCACTAGTAACTAGGGCTGAAACGATTGTCGTTCAATAAAAAATTGTCAACAAATATTTCTGTTGTCGGTCGAGTAGTCGTTTGATCTCATATGACCTAATGTAAAAGCCTGCAATAAGGTGGTTTGACCAGCGTGGCGCTGTAGCGCAAGACTGTAGTTCTGATTCAGTTCAAGAGAAGAAGAGACACAGCGCTTTAGAGCACAGTGTTTTCTTCTCAATAACACAATAAACAACAAACAAAACAACTGTTTAAACAACAAAAACTGACAGCGGTGAGAAAGTGATGTTTGCATGAGCTCTTCAGTTCGGTACTTCAGTAAAGCAGTCACATCACGTTTATTTATATAGTACTTTATGCAATAGCCTTAAATCAAGCAGTTTAGTTAGTTTTGCTTTCAGTTAGAATTACAACTTGCTTTTCTGTTATAAAGTAACTCTCCAGTGTGGAGCTAGCTAATGATAAAGTTTTTTATTAGTTGGGGAAGTAAATTAATTAAAATGATAGTTTGGTTTGCAGAGATCAAAGATTGATCTTGCTCAGGACTGTTTTGATTATCATATCCCTATGAGGTATTTTAAGAGAAATATTTTGTTTTTTTTTGCACCCTCAGATTCCAGATTAGTAGTTGTATCTCAGCCAATGTTAACTGATGGACTGGAGTGGTGTGGATTACTTGTGGATTATTGTTTTTAACAAACCATACATCAATGGAAAGCTTATTTAATCAGATTTCAGGTGATATATAAATCTCAATTTAAAATTTTTACCCTTATGACTGTTTTGTGGTCCATGGTCACATAGGATTTTCAAAAGCTTAAGTGATTACATTTATTTATTTGTTAGAATATGTATAACTCAATATTCTAACTAATTGCAAAAACTGAATAATCAATCAAAGTCTATTGATTAATCTGTTAAATAATCGACGATTAGTCGATTAATCGTTCTAATAATCGTTAGATTAATCGATAATAAAAACAATAGTTTGTTGCAGCCATATTAGTAACCACTAGATAGTGTATAATGTACATTGTATATTTTTGTTTTACATTTACATTTATGCATTTAGCAGACGCTTTTATCCAAAGTGACGTACAGTGCATTCAGGCTACACATTTTTTTTTGTCAGTATGTGTGTTCCCTGGGAATTGAACCCACAACCTTTGCGCTGCTAATGCAATGCTCTACCACTGAGCCACAGGAACACTTTTCTCAGTGTAAACTAAAATGAGAATGAGCTTTATTGACCAGGTATACACATACGTGGAATTTGTTATAGTGACAGAAGCTCTACAGTGCAGTGCAGAATAACACCAACAGGACAAGACACAGATAATAAAATGATAGTATACAAATATACAAATAGGCAATGTACAAAAAAAGCAAAAACACAATAAATAATAGACAATTATGTGTGTACAGGTCTGATATGTGCAAATTTGAAATGAAAAATAAGTATGTGTGATGAATAAATAATGTACAATAGTGTTGTGTGTTCCACGTTTAATGTCAAGTGTTCATGAGATGGATTGCTCGAGGGAATAAACTGTTCCTGTGCCTGGTCGTTCTGGTGCTCAGAGTTCTGTAGCGTCAACCAGACGGCAACAGTTCAAAGAGGGAGTGTGCTGGATGTGAGGGGTCCAGAGTGATTTTGCCAGCCCTTTTGCTCACTCTGGATAAATACAGTTCTTGGAGAGTAAGGAGGGTTGTACCAATGATTCGCTCAGCAGTCCGGACTACCCTCTGAAGTCTTCTGAGGTCAGATTTGGTAGCTGAGTTAAACCAGACAGTTATTGATGTGCAGAGGACTGATTCAATGATGGCAGAGTAGAACTGTTTCAGCAGCTCCTGTGGCAGGTTGAACTTCCTCAGCTGGCGAAGGAAATATAGCCTCTGTTGGGCCATTTTTACAATGGAGTCTATATGATTGTCCCACTTCAGGTCCTGAGAAATTGTGGTGCCCAGGAACCTGAATGACTCCACTGCAGTCACAGTGCTGTTCATGATGGTGAGTGGGGGAGAGCAGGGGGGTTTCTCCTGAAGTCCACGATCATCTCCACAGTTTTGAGCATGTTAAGCTCCAGGTTGTTAAGACTGCACCAGACAGCCAGCTCCTTAACCTCCTGTCTGTAAGCAGACTCGTCACCGTCCTGGATGAGGCAGATCAGTGTGGTGTCGTCTGCAAACTTCAGGAGCTTGACAGAGGGGTCTTTGGATGTGCAGTCGTTCGTGTAGAGAGAGAAGAGCAGTGGGGAGAGAACACAGCCCTGAGGAGCTCCAGTGCTGATCGTACAGGTACTGGATGAGAATTTTTCTAGCCTCACTAGTTGCTGCCTGTCTGTCAAGAAGCTTGTGATCCACTGACAGATGGAGGTGGGGACAGAGAGCTGTGTCAGTTTATTCTGAATGGTGTGCGGGATGATGTTGTTAAAAGCGGAGCAGAAGTCCACAAACAGGTTCACATAAGTCCCTTGTCCGTCCAGATGCTGCAGGATGAAGTGCAGTCCCATGTTGACTGCATCATCCACAGACCGGTTTGCTCTGTGGGCAAACTGCAGGGGGTCCAGTAAGGGTTCAGTGGTGTCCTTCAAATAAGCCAAAACCAGTCTTTCAAATGATTTCATGGCCACAGACGTTAGAGCCACAGGTCTGTAGTCATTGAGTCCAGTAATTTTGGGTTTCTTTGGGACGGGGATGATGGTGGAGTGTTTGAAGCATGAGCGGACTTCGCACAGCTACAGTGATCTGTTGAAGATCTGTGTGAAGATGGGGGCCAGCTGGTCAGCCCAGGATTTTAGGCAGGCTGGTGACACACCATCTGGGCCTGGTGCCTTCCTCCTTTTGTTCTTTTTGAAGACCTGGCGCACGTCATCTTCTCTTATGTGCAGTGCAGGAGAGGGGGGTTGCAGGAGGTGTGAATGGTGATTTTTCAAACCTGCAATAGAACTCATTAAGATCGTCTGCCAGTTGGTGATTCTCCAGAGTGCTGGGGGAATGGTGTCTTGTAACTGGTGATGTATTTCATACCTGTCCACACTGAAGCAGAAAGATAATTTGTTCCTTAGCTTGCCAGAATAATTTCTCTTTACCTCTCTGATCTCATTTTCCAGTGTGTATTTGGCCTGTTTATACAAGACTTTATCCCCCTTTCTGTAAGCATCTTCTTTGGCCTGACGGAGCTGTCTGAGTTTTGCAGTGACACTCCAATCAGTGAGGTCAAAACAAGCTTGCTCTGCTTCCTTAGTCCATCTTTTAACAGTTCTTAATACAGGTTTAGCAGATTTAAGTTTTTGCCTGTAGGTCGGTATACGATGAACCAAACTGTGATCAGATAGTCCTAAAGCTGCCTGTGAAACAGAGTGATAAGTATCTTTAATTATAATTACAGCAAATATGTTAATAATAGCCATGCTAATAAGCAACTAGTTAATAGTGAGAATTGGTCACTATTCTAAAGTGTTACCACGATGTCTATTCAATTTCTAATGAATTTTTCATGTAATAATGCGTATCTAAATGCAGTGATTCCTAAATTATCTTGTAGTATTTAAAACAACTGGTTGTATTTTTTAGTGTTTTTATTTTGAATGTGTTTAGAAAATTGCACAGAATATCGTCCATTCTTCTGTTACAAGTCATAATATGAAAATTAATGGCATATGGTTTTTTGAGTAGCATAGTTTTGTTGTTGCATCAAAACTGTATTTCAGTGGTGTTGATACTGACTACATTTCGGTATCATGACAACCCTAGTATCATCTCAGCAACTGAATTTTCTTCTCTGAAATCTTGTATTCATAGCTGTATCGCTTTTAAAAATGTGAAGTGGGACAAGCAAAGTACAAATAACTCCTCTAGACAGAATGTGAAGGAAAAAGTTTGAGATTGTCGCCAGCACTCTAGCGATCGCAGCGCAGCGATCGGGCCAGCATATCTGTTGTAACTGTTTTCTTAGCTCTGTTCGACAGGGGAGCAGATCTCTCGCTGTGCGCCAAACAGCTCACTTTCCTCTTCTCTCACTGCTCGCAGCTCCTCACCTGCTGAGGTCTGGGATGAGAGGCTCCTGCCACGGCCCTCCTGCTGACTACACTACTGTCTTTCTCTGAATCTGGAGCATGTGCGTGATGCTGAGCTGGTTTACTCTGGCACTCCCATTTGCTTCCAGTTACAGTGAAATGGCTTTAGTAGTATATTTAGCTTTTAAATGTGGAAATTGGTCTGTGATCACTTACTATCAAAGTGTAGAAAACAAGCTACTTGTATTTTAAAGTTGTTGAGGTCAACATTAAAGTAAACCAAGTCTAGTTTAATTGTAAAAACTATACATATTTACAGTTTCATTACAAATGAAGCTCAGTCAACAGCATTTGTGGCTGATGTTGATTACCTCAAAAATAATTTCTACTCATTTGTTCCTCATTTGCTTTCTTTAAAAGAAGTTTTGATGCTGACTGGTCAGATATGTGAGGCTTAAAATCACTACTTCTGTGTATTTGATCTGTTTGAATAATCTGCTTTACAGTTGTTGTTGTTTTTAATTTATGGCATTACATTTTCATGGAGACAAAGTTGTACAATTGTGTATAACTATGCAGAAAAGTTTTTGTTTATAGTTGACTTTCTGCACTTAATTCATGTTGAAAAACATTATTTACATCATGTGGTTTATACAGGAATCACTTCATGAAAACCCAGGACTTTCGTGGACTTTTTTTTCAGCATATTATACAATACAAATACTTCATCTAATACGTACCTTTTTTTCCAATTTACCTTTTATGGTTCACATCCTTTTTTATCCTTTATAGAAGGATTTACATTTATATATTTGGCAGATACTTTTATCCAAAGGGACTTACATTGTACTGTATATGGTACATTTCCATTTGAACATTTCCATTTTATCAGTTCTTGCTTTCCCTGGGAATTGAAGAATATACAAGGATATTATATAGACGTTTAACTCTTATACAAATTAGGCTAAATAAAGGAAACGTTATAAAACATATACTGCTACTATTGAAGATTTTAGTTGAACTCCAAAGCAAATGTTGAACCTGAATAACTTTTCAGATATATCTTGTATCGGAGGTATTCAACTAGTTTTTTTTTTTGCCACTACTTATAGTTTTTCTTTTCTCTATTTTGTATTGTGCGTGTAAACCACATACACCTTTTCTTTTTTTAATTTCCTGCACTTTTAAACTGAATTTTCCTTTTACATTTATGCATTTAGCAGACGCTTTTATCCAAAGCGACTTATATAATTCAGGTTATACATTTTTTGTCAGTATGTGTTCCCTGGAAATTGAACCCATGACCTTTTGCGCTGCTAACGCAATGCTCTTCCACTCCACTGGAGCCACGTGTTTTTAACCCTTTTGTGTTTTTATTTTCCAGGTCTATTAGCCTTTAAAATGTCTAAAAGCTAAATTCGAGCACTTTAAAGAACCTTCTGCGAACCCTGTTCCATTTATTGTTTACTGTTTAAACAGTGAATATTTTAACACCCACACTTTGGGCCTGTTTACTTCCATTTTATGTGCTTCAATATAACCTTGATTTTTGTATGTATTTTATATGTGTACATAGAAGTACTGCTCAACTTGCTAAAGCAATAATTTTATATCAGGATACTAAAAAAAATAGAGTTGCTTCCTATTTAGCTTCTACTCAACACTTTGTAGACAAAGTTTTTCATTAAGCATGAATGAAAAATTGCAGCACCTCTAAGAACACATTTGATATTAACTGTAGTATACAGAGATGATCTGCATGGCATTATTCAGTGGGTTAAATTTACGCTTTACACATTTACTCTGTGCTATTAGACCTGTAAAGTTACAGGAGTTCAGTGATTTTCCCCGTAGCCCGCATGGTGGTTAGAGCCCATAAAGGAAAAGCTGACACTTGGTTTAATAAGATGTTCATAAATGTAATGAACTACTCTATTTGTGACAGCAGAGCTTCATTAGCGGTGTAAATACTCCTACTCCAGAGGATGAGGTCACCATGCGTATTCTCACACATACACAACAGAAATCCTATAATAAGTAGACTTAGAGCCATGAGATTTGCTTTTTAAATGCCAAATCATTTGCGCCACTTTTAATAACCTAATGAAAATTCGTACACGTTTGTGTGGATATTTCAGTAGTGCCTGTGAATGTCTGAAATGCCATTGGGCTGATACCTAAGCCTGTGTGCTTTATTTACAGCAGTTCACAGTGGCACAAAAGTCATTGCTTTTTAAAGAAATATGTTTCTATGGTGAGTTATTTCACTGTTACTGATGGCAGCGGTTGATGATACTGACAGCGCTGGAATTGTCCCCTCTTTCCACCCCGAGTTTTATCAGGCCCTGTAGTAAAATCGTTCACCGAATTGTCATTTTATTTGTTGACCCCAGCAGCAAAAGGCCATAGATTTTTTTTTTTTTTTTTGCCTCGTGGACATTTCAAAGACCCTTTGACTGGTTTTCTAAAGAGGAGGAACAATATTTCTTTTTTTAGTCTGTCTCACTTGAAACTGCTGAGCGTGCACTACCGTGTGTGTTTTTCATACTTGTGGATATTCTTACTGCAAGGACAAGTAATGAGGCGCCCGCTGTTTCTGACATGCTGAGAAACACATTTCATGCTATAGATATGCTGTTTGTCTGGATTTGATCTCATCAAAGGATGCTCCATCGGCCTCTTTGAATCTCTTTGGTGAATCTCCTGACATTTTTTTATGAAAACATTGGCCTAGATGCTCAGGCTGTTAGCAGTGTGTATTGGCTGTCAAAGAGACATAGCCACAAGCCTTTAGCAAAGATCAGTGCCCATGAGAGATGCTAGAAATGGAGCGGTGTCTACATATCATAACAAGCCCTCAGAGGCATGAAAAATTATCTTGTTTTTAAAGGAGTTAACTTTTAGAAGCGCTACTCAAATATCAACAAGGGGCTATGTGCAAAGTCAGAATACACTGGTTATTAGGGTTGTGACAGTGAGGAAATTTTCCCACCAGTTAATCGACGTGTTGTCACACTGGTTATACTGGTATCACCGTGGAGGGGGGCTCGTTTGGGTTTTCCCTCTTTTCTTTTCTTCGCTTTCCTTAGGTTTTAAATAGCCTGTAAGCGCTGTGTGCATTTTACTTTCACTAATATTATGACTTGCATGTTAAGTAATGTAAAAAATATATAGGCTATAAATAAATAACCGTACCATCTCATTGTGTATAGGCTAATACAGACTGAACGGTGGCTCAAAACAGCTGTATGAGCATGCAAACTACAGCTCTCGGCTGGATAAAAGAAGCCAGTGTCACACTAGTAGCCTAAAGTTTTGATGGATGACTATTGTAATCAAGATAAAGCTGATTACAGTGACATACAGGATCGTGCATTAGGCGCGCGTTATGTCCGTTATAAATGATGTGCAAATGAACTGTGCGCTCTCGGCTCACTCATCACTATAACATAATATTTCTGCTTGAATACAGCTCAGTATATTCACGTAGTTGAATACAGCATGTGTGTTATAACGGATGCTCGCGTGTGTTGAAGTTTGTGGGATCAGTGATGTTTATGTGCATACGGGCATCAGACGCTCCAAACTGCTTGTTCTTACAGAGCAAATGCTGATGGCGTTGTGAATAGTGAATAATAATAAAACATAATTGTTTTTTTTTATTAAATTAATGCAATATAAAGATACATTTCGTTTTAAACTCCTCCGCCATCATCTTGTCTGTCTCCCCTCACTCCTCTTGTCAGTCATCTCTATTTACGTGATAAATGAAATCTGATCTGTGATGTAGAGGTCTGTGCGAGACTGTTTTTATAGTCCCACTCCCGCAAGGTTTTATTCCGCACCCACCCGCTTCTGCGATATATTCACTGTTTGTTCACATTTCTGCTGAAAGACCGAGAGATAGGCCAACAAATAAAAGTTAAGTCTGCTCAAAATTGTATTTATTTTATTAGTCTTGTCAAGAGTCTTGAATTTATTGACAGAAAAAATGTCAATTACATTTTGCTGCCAACACGGAAAGTGTCACAGAGAGAAAAAAATGTTACTCAAATTGTAATCCTTATTTTTATTCGTCTTGTCACAATACAAAATACAATTAGTTTATGCTAACATTCAGCCTACAATACAATAGGAAAAAAATGTAGATTTATCCTAATAGCTATTTTATTAGTCTTGTCAAAATACTAAATTTATTTAACATCTTGCTGTTAACACAGTGAAAAGTGCAGCAGAGAAAAATAAATAAATTTGACACAGTCTGTTATTTAAAATGATAGGATAAGCATAATACAAAAAAAAAAAAAAAGGAAAGACAGTTGAACGTCCTTCAAGGACATCGCATCCACACTTTGCTCCATCCTTAATCTGCTCTGTCACTCATCACAACCTGCCTGTTCTGTCTGAGAGCCGTATATAATATCTGCTAGCCTGCTCTGAGCATCGTTGCACATGCTGTGCTCAGACCCCGCAAATAAAACGAAGCACTGGTTCATGCGTGCAGCGCGCACATAACGGTCCGAGTGCAGGCTGTACCGGTGCTCGATAAGAATAAAGCGCAGATATGCTGTTCTGAAAGGACGTCGGGAACGGGATATTGTTAGACCGCCCGCTCCAGTTCAAATTGCACTAGAGTTACCGACCGTTACCGCGTTGTATTCGGGAAATTAATCCCGCGCGCAAGAAATCTGGTCGGGACAGCTGCGGCAATGCAGACCTAGACTGCTGTGATGCAAGACTCTCTTCGTTCGGTGCACTGCATTGAGCAGCAGCGCGTTCAGTTTTAATTGTAGTGTCCTCTAACTGAACAAAATTATTTGTATTACTATAAATAAAATCTACACGATGGTGGGGGACGGTGCCGCGGTGGGCAAGTGATGTAACGGTGTTGCGGCTTAACACCGGTATAACCGTCAACACCGTCTATCGCGGCAAGTCTACTGGCTATGTGAAAAAAAGTAGTACTTCTGTTTTGAAATTTAAAAAAATAATATCCGTCTTTCGGTCTGTCTCTCTATTGGTTTGTTGGACATTCTGTGTGTCTGTAGTATCTATCTGTAATTATTTCAACCTGTCATACTACCTGTCCATCTGTCGTTCTGTCTGTAGTATCTATCTGTCCATCTGTCATTCTATATTTCTATTGTTCTGTCTGTCGTTCTATGTGCCCGTCTGTCATTCTGTCATCTATCATAGAAATAGCTTGGGGAAGTCATGGCCTAATGTACTCGTAATCGAAAGGTTGCGAGTTCGAGTCTCAGGCTGACAGGAATTGTAGGTGGGGGGAGTGAATGTACAGCGCTCTCTCCACCCTCAATACCACCTAAGGTGCCCTTGAGCAAGGCACCGAACCACCGACTGCTTCCCAGGCGCCGCAGCATAAAGGCAGCCCACTGCTCCGGGTGTGTGTTCACTGCTGTGTGTGTGCACTTTGGATGGTTTAAATGCAGAGCACAAATTCCGATTATGGATCCCCATACTTGGCCATATGTCATGTCACTTTGTCACTAAAGGGCCCTTATATCAATAAACTACTTTTTACAATTGCTCATTTAATTAACATACTAAATTAAAAGATTATGGTTGAATTAAATGTTGAAATTTAAAGGTCAAGGTCTTTTCTAGCTGTTGCTCTCAGCAGATCACCTTTTGCAAAGCTTCTTTCAGTCTCTTTTGTTTCCAGTCACAAGATCTGATTTACATTTAAGACTGAATGAATTTAAATGTCTGTTCTAGTGGAAATCTGTGACACGTCTTTTGTCCTGCATGTTTTGTATGTCTATTCATAACAATAGAGCATACAGGGAGAGAACAGTTTATAATCATCATAACAGTGATGGCTCCATTTGAAAATCTGGATCGCTTTAATATCCTACTTCAAGAAATGGTATAGAATGAAGCAGGTTTTTTTCTTTTGTATCAAAGATTTAATTTATGTGAATAAAAAGAGTACTGTGTTCCTTATCAGTTGAATAGCCACTTATATTATGCATAGAAAAGTATAAATAAACGCAGAACTTTTTATGCCTTGTAGCTTGTCATGAAAAGCATAAACATGTCTTTGTGGTTTCAACACTGTGCTTAATAGCGCTGGCAAGGAAACGAGCGAGAGAGTCACATCGTTCATACATATTGAAATGCACTTTATTTACATAATTTTCTCTACAAAAGAAGTTTTTTGCACACAGGTGGGGCTCTTCACAGGGCACATCTAATTCTCTCATGCAGTTGGATTATTGTAGCATTATCATCACCTCTGTGAAAGCAGATGCATATGTGAAGCTTTTTATCTGCTGTTAACGTTGATAGCAAAATGTCTGCCCAGTAGCTTGTTTGAGTTTATTTTTTTAAATGTGGCTTCATGTTGACCAGACAAATCTTAGTTTTTTTCTTGTGTACATTGATTTCAGTGATATTTCGTATTGTTAAGGTAATGCGTTTACTCTTATTTTGGTTCGTTGCCTCAAGCTATAGCTAGCATGTGACCTTTTTAGAAATAATTGAATGACAAAAATCCACTGAGGTTGGGTTGGTTCTTCGAGAGGTTATATATCGTTTGTCTTGATTTAATGCCGGTGAAAAAGAATGGCAGCTGTGTGAGATTTGTGGACTTGTGTTTATTTATTTATCTATTTTTTTGCATTATCAATGCCCTGCACACATCTGTTCATCTGACAGTTTTTTCCTTCATGCCTCTGGGCGCTTTGTGCTTGGCCCTTGGCCGTCTGCGCGCTCGAGCACTCAACAATTCTGAAAGCCTCAGATCAGCTCGTAATGTCTTAATGGAGCAAGGAACAATGGCTGAATATTAAAAGGATGCTATCTGGCTCAAGGGGCGAAATTATGAGATTTGTTTCTCACTTCAGTGCACAAGCAAAACCTTGTATCTGTCCCTCACTGTCCCTCGATATTTAAATGGTCACACATCATCATCATCATAAGCGCTAATCAGTTTTTTTTCTAGTGTTTTCTCTTGAAATTCCACACCTTTTTTCGGCTTTTTAAAATAGTAATAGGATTTTTACAGCAAGTTTGAGCGCTATATTAAATAAAGACACTAACTTCCTCATTTTTATTTGTTTATGAATATATTTATTTATTTTGGCAATGATGTACTAACTAAAAACTACACAACAATTATATTAAAGGGATAGTTCACCCAAAAATGAAAATTCTGTCATTTACTGACCCTCAAGTAGTTCCAAACCTGTATAAATTTCTTTGTTCTGCCGAACACAAAGAAATATATTTTGAAGAAAATTTGTAACCAGGCTGTTTTGGGACACCATTGACTTCTATAGTAGGAAAAACAATACTATGCCCAGAAGTGCTCTGTTTCCCACATTCTTCAGAACATCTTCCTTTGTGTTCAGCAGAACAAAGACATTCATACAGATTTGGAACTACTTGAGGGTGAGTAAATGATGACAGAATTGTCATTTTTGGGTGAACTATCCCTTTAATATAATTGTTGTGTAGTTTTTAGTTGTTCATGTGAAATGCTTACTAGTCAGTTTAAATCAGGGTTCCTCAAATCTTTGTGGGCCAGATTTGAGTAGGCCTGGTTTAAATAATTATATAATTGTGTTAATTTGTATTTGCATTATTGCTTACTTTATAGTTATATTGGCTTATGTATGATAATTACCTGTTAATTTTCTTGTTTGTAATTTGCATTTGATAAAAGTCTGTATATGTACTTTTGTACTATTTCAGTTACACCAAAGTTTTTCACTAGTAATGCATCTGTCTTAAAGGGATAGTTTACCCCATTGACTTGCATAGTGGTTTTTTTTTTCATAATATGGAAGTCAATGGGGACCAACAACTAAAAGTGAACTAAACCTTTAAGATTTAAAAGTAGTTCATAGTTAATGCTATTTAATTGCCATTTAGGTTGCATAGGTTGCAGGCAGCCTATGTCAAACTGACATGAAACTAGAGGGGGGGGAAAGAGATTTGAAGTAGCTGTATAGCAGCAAGTTTAATCATGCATTAATAGATTGGTCATTATATTCTCAGAGGGAGCAGGGTTTAGTCAGAGCAGGATTAGCTCATAATTCAGTCTGACTGCATTAGTCCAAGAATCGCCAGCTAATTATGCTCAAACAAGGATTTGAATACAAGCTCCACAAATATTCATTTTATAGTTCCCTGTGGCCTCAGTAATAGATTTCAGAGAATCCTAGCACTTTGTTCCTTCCCAGAAAAAAATATTTTATAATACTCCGATTTAGCTTTTATGGTCTTTACATAAACTCCAGTAATGACATTGCAGACATAATGATTGCATTTTCCAGAAAGTGGCTTTTTTTATTTATATGTGTGCCATTGTCATTACTTCATTGACATCACACTGTGCTGTCAGAAGTTTTTTGTCAACTTTTTCAATCAAAAGAAGAAAAAAAAGCATTGAAAGGGATGAAGAATGACAGCACTGTTAACAATGTAATGTATAATATACCTTGAATGGTGCTGCACAGGTTGGTTTTGCCAAAGGACATGACATCAGTATATTTTCCATTATAGGCTCCATGTGGGCTACTGAAATGTTGACACTTGGCTTAAGGTTTTCAGGAATGTAATGAACTTCTCAATTTGTGACAGCAGAGCTTCATTAATGGTGTAAATACTTCTGCTCAGATATCATAGGCAGTAATACATCTGTTATAATACACAGTTCTGCCTATGAAATTATAATTTGCAAGACTAAGAACATAACAAGTGACTTTTATTTGTTTGTAAAACTGTCATTTACAGAATACTAGAAAATTCAGTATAGTTTGATGGAAATGACTTTCATCTGACTGACACCTATGATGTTTGTTCAAGTATTGTCACAACTTGCAAAAGTGGCCACAGGTGAAGAATCGCCCAGGACTTCTGTCGTCTGTGGCTTTATTGAAATAACACTGCTTATATTCATTGTACCGGCACATACATTAAACCAGATTTGTTTACACAAAGCCAGAAAAATAACTGCCACCTAATTATGAAATAGCAGGTTTGTAAGAATGAGCCCTGTTGCAAATTGAAGATCTTTTTTTCCCTCCATCTTTATTCTGTTCTTCAGCTCGTTTTTTCCCCCCCTCTGTATAATAACAGTGTTCATGACGCACTTGTTACTGTGCTCTAGAGGCTGAGCAGAGCTGTTGTTCTTCTGATGACATAAATATTCATGGACTGCACGAGATGGTAGAAATTAAATTGTTTCGTACCTCATCATCAGTATCCGTCTGCGAATCATGGCAAGGGAAAGCAGAGAAGCGTTTTCATTTATTTATTGTGAAATGGGAATGATTTTAATTTTATTCAAATAATTTGAACTCCAAGCAGTCTGCGGACAGTGTTCTCATGATAGTGCGGTAAGAGGAGGAAGCGTAAAGTGCTCTTGAACAGGAAATGGACCACTCAACGCTGTCGAAAAAAATCCCATTTCAGAGAAACCAGCTGCATTATCTGAACATCGTGGGGCTGTTATTATATGTATGCATGCATATGTGTGTTTGTGTATAAAATTAAGAAATATGTAAAATTCAGCTTTGCATCACAGTAAAAAAGTATGTTTTTAAATATATATTAAAATAGAAAGTGTTATTTAAAATTTTGTAACAATATTTCACAATATTACTATTTTTATTGTATTTTTGATCAAATAAATGCATGGTGCGCATTTAGGCTGCAATTAATAATTATTTTGATAAATTATTAATCTAATTATTATTAGAATGTTTAATTGACTAATCATCGATTATTTCACTGATTAACCAGTAGACTTTGATTATTCAGCTTTTAACTATGGAGTTATACATATTCTAACAAATAAATAAAGGTAATCACTTCAGCTTTTGAAAATCATGTTATGTAATTACAAATTATATGCAAATAAATATTTGGCACACAAAATGAGATGATAGACCGAGAAACTCTCTCATTCACCATTTAATAAGCTATATGAAAAAGTAAATGAATGACGCATCATTCTGCCTAACATCTCCTTTTGTAAGTCATATGGATAAACAAAATAAACGCAAGACATTTTATTTTTGGATATTTTATTCACAGTATAATCTCTCTCAAAATACTTTTTTGGATATGATAATCAAAACAGTCCTTAGCTAGATCAAGCTTTGATCTCCGCAAACCAAACTATAACTTTAATGAAATACTATTTTTCCCCTGCTAATAAACCGATTTTATCATTAGCTAGCTCCTCACTGGAGAGCCGCTTTACAACAGTGTAATTCTAACTAAAAGCAACACTGACTCTGGTGTTTCGTGTTGAATGCTGTAAAACTGCTTGATTTAAGGCTATCTATTGCATAAATTACTATATAAATAATCTTGATGTGACTAGACTTTAGAATACCGAACTGGAGAGCTTGTGCATTCTTAACTGCTGCTTTCACACCGCTGTCTGTGTTTGTTGTGTTTATTTTGTTATTGAGAGGAAAGCACGCAGCATATATTTACATATTCCTATAAATGTAGCTTAGCAGCTTCGGGTTCGGCTGAGTTTGATCTGAAGCGCTGTCTTCTCTTGAATTGCGTCCAGGAGGACTGAATTACAGTCTTGCATTACAGCGACACACTGCATGGTCAAACCGCAGTATTGCATGCTCTTAAATTAGGTCATATGAGATTAAACGACATTTGTCGACATTTTTTTATTGTCGATAATGTCGACTAATCATTTCAGCCCTAGTGAGCAAAATGGATTTCTTTCAAAATCATGAAAAAATCGTAATAATTTTAATATATGTGAATGTGGATGGATTGATGGATTCATTCCTTCAAAATGGCCTCTGTATTTTTTGTAGTGATTTGTGCATTTTTCTGTCCATCCTGCTGTCAAAGGGGCTTGAGTTGGAACATAACCAGCTCAGAAAAGCAATTTTATCTTTAGATCATCAACTGAGGGTGGCAGAAGTGCTGTGTGTGTCACCGTGAGGTTGTGCAGAATGGAGACCCTCTTGACCTTTGAAAAGTACAAAACGCGCTGCGGTTCCAGGCACAATTGAAGCAGTGATTCTGTCATCTCTCATTACTGTTAACAATATAAGGGTCACCCCGTCCTAAAGCCCTTGAAATTCACCCCAAATCCTGTTCAGCCTTTGAGACATTTTGCACTTTTTTTTTTTTTTTTTTTGCTCAGGTCACCATGGCTTTGTGCAAGGTCATCTGCAAAGGGAAGCCGGGACAGTCGGCCTCCGCGCTATCCTGATTTTTCCAGTAACCCATAGAAGTCAATTAAAATAATTTTAAAAGATAATATTAAAGCCTTATTTAACAGGATAAATAGCACAGTTCAATTCAAGCTCAATAAGATCAGCCACAACCTCTATGAAAGTACTGCGTCAAAGTGATTATCAGATTCCATAGCAACTGTAGCAATACATAGCAAGATAAGCAACAGATGAGTGGCTTGCTCCTTGCTTGCAGTTGCTCTGTGGAAATAGACGCATTGTTCATTGTTGTGCCGATGTGTATTGATTTTATTGTTACTGTAATTGCTATATGATTACCTCTTTAGTTACAGCTTAGTGTAGTGTAACCTTGATTTGTGTGCTTCACAAAAGGAAAATAGGGAAGTTTGGAAAAGGGCTAATTAAAACGAATTGCATATACTGTATAGCTGAGAAAAGTCTCCATATGAACTTCATTCAAAGACATTACAATGTTTTAATGAACACAATAAACAGACTTCACAAAGTGGCTTTAGATGTCAGTATTTTATTTCCACATCAGTGAACATTATAAAAGACTGTGCCAATTAATGTTATGTATATAATATTATTGTATTGGTGTTCTTTTAGTTGTAGCCTTATGTTTTTAAAAGGATGTTCATAATTCTATTTATCAAGGATGCATTCAATTAATCAAAAGTGACAGTAAATGCTTACATTTAAAAACAAATATTTCAAATAAAATGTTCACATTTTTATTAAAAAAAAATATTGAGCAGCACAAATATTGTCAACCTTGAAATGGATGATAATTTTTTTCTTGAGCAGTATTCGATCCATAATTAATCCCACTTAAACTAAAAAGATGTTGTTGTGTAAAGGTTTAAATACAGGAAGGTCTTCCACTGCGGTTGTCTCTGTTGTCTTGTCTTCCGTCTGCTGGAGTCTGAGTTCTGGATGAGTCAGAGTTGTCTGTGCTCCAGACTGATGTTTTGTTATATGAAATGTAACCATTTTCCTGTCTTTCCACACACCGCTTCTGTCTCCCTCACTGCTGGTGTTCATGTTCTCTCCTACCTGTTATTTTTCTCAGAGATATTGCTCTGTGATATTGCTTCACCCTGGTATCGTTCTTATTTTGTTTCTCTATTTCAGAACTGAGCTCGGAGAACATGCGCACGTGCTTTCAGATCATCAATGCCTACATTTATCTCTCGGCTACAGATTTCTTACAGGTTGGTGGGAAAAAAACTTCAAATAAGCAGACATTCAAAGATTGGAATGACTGTGTGAACATAACCTTATTTGCACTTTCTCAAAAGATGTGGCATGAATCTGAACAGACTAGTGTGTGATGTTTCCAGTTTGAAATGTTTTTTTAATAATGAGTGACTTCTACAGAGTTGTTCTTGTTTGCAGGACATTTTAAGCTCTGTAACTTAAAAAAAAAAAAATCTATGCAACCTTTATAGATTTTGTGTACACAAATGACGTAAATGAATAGTCAATAACAGGTTCGAAATAAAAGGTAAAGTGAGCTCAACTGAGGATGTTGACATGTTGATATTTTTAACCATCCTCTGAAAATTTGACATTATACCAAGTAATGTTTTAACAAACCTTATTTAAAGTCAGACAAACCGATCCTCAGAATTGATCACATTCATTGATAATGTTGTCAAAAAGTGAATTTACAGTCTCAGGAACAATCAATTAATCATGAATTAAAAGAGGGTTCCCAAAATGTTTTATTGGGAAACTTCTAATTACATAATAGAAAAAAATTATGAAACATCTGGAATCTTTCTCATAATTAAAAAAATAATAAATTGATTTTACTTTACATTAGAAGGTGATAGCAAAAATGGCAACCGACACTATTAAGTGAACAAATACTTTTTATGATGAAAGAATGTTAACTAAAGATTTCAATTTTTATTAATAATAATCTTAAGATTATTAAAATATACAAATAATCTTGAATATTACTTTTCAGTATTTTAATATTTAATTTAAGCAATAAGCCTTAAGAGGTTGGAACAACTAAGTGGCATGACAATTACTACATACAGTGCTGCTTGAAAGTTTGTGAACCCCTTGCAGATCTGTGAAATGTTAGTAATTATAACAAAATAAGAGAGATCATACAAAATGCATGTTATTTTTTTATTTAGTACTGTCCTGAGTAAGATATTTTACATAAAAGATGTATACATTTAGTCCACAAGACAAAAAAAATAGCTGAACCCTTGGTTCTTGATACTGTGTGTGGTTACCTGGGTGATCAACGACTGTTTTTTGTTTTGTGATGGTTGTTCATGAGTCCCTTGTTTATTCTGAACAGTTAAACTGAGCACTGCTCTTCAGAAAAATCCTCAATGTCCTGCAGGATCTTCAGGTTTCCAGCATCGTTTGCATATTTGAACCCTTTCCAGCAGTGACTGTATGATTTTGAGATCCATCTTTTCATGCTGAGGACAATTGAGGGCCTCAAACACAACTATTAAAAAAGGTTCAAACAGTCACTGATACTCCAGAAGGAAATTTGATGCATTAAGAGTCAGGGGGCTGAAAACTTTTTGAATTGGAAGATCAAAGTAAATTGTACTTAATTTGTCTTCAGGGAAGCATTCGAGTATCATCTGTTGCTTCCTAATGGCAGTACTAAATTGGAAAACAATTGTATTTCTACAAACTAATAATACATTTTGACATCTTCATCCTGTTCAAAAGTGTTCACCCCCCTGCTCTTAATGCATCGTGTTTCCTTCTGGAGCATCAGTGAATTATTTAACCATTTTTTTATTATTATTTTTTTGTGTTTGAGTCCCTCAATTGTCCTCAGTGTGAAAGATGGATCTCAAAATCATACAGTCACTGCTGGAAAGGGTTCAAATATGCAAAAGATGCTGGAAACCTGAAGATCCTGCAGGACATTGATGATTTTTCTGAAGAACAGTGCTCAGTTTAACTGTTCAGAACAAACAAGGGACTCATGAACAACCATCACAAAACAAAAAACAGTCGTGGATCATCCAGGTAACCACACACTATTAAGAACCAAGGGTTCCCAAACTTTTGAATGGGGTTATTTGAATAATTTCAACACTTTTTTTTTTGTCTTGTCGACTAAATTTAAACATATTTTATGTAAAATATATTACTCAGAACAGTACTAAATAAAAAATAACATGCATTTTGTATGATCTCTCTTAATTTGTTACAATAATTCACATTTTCACAGATTCTGCAAGGGGTTCACAAACTTTCAAGCAACACTGTATTAAATTAAACACTGCAATAAAAAATGATGTATTGATGATAAATAAATAATCATTCTACAAAGCAATGTCAGTTTATCAGAAATGTAATATTGATATATTACAAGTGAAAGTTATTTTACAATGTCTTCAGCCAGTCATAACCAAGGACTGAAACCATTCGTCTTAAAACCAGATATGATGCACAGCATGACAGAAATGATTGTGCTCAGTTTTTACATGTGGTCATCTCTCTCTAGAGCTATGCTGAAGGCCTTTGCAGATCTTTCTGTGAACTGCTGAGAGACATCACCACAGAAGGCCAAGTCCAGGTTCTGAAGGTAAGACTCGATCCTTCCCCGCAAGGCTCTTTTGTGCTCGTCGTCTTGATGCTCTGTTGTGAAATGAAGTGCCCTGGCACTGCTGAAGAATAATGACTAGAAAGTGCATTCATCAACCCTGTCGTTTTGGTTTTGAGTAGTACAAAGTCAGCTCAGCTTTTTTTTAAACCCTTCTCGACTTTGCTTGCTTTAGCTAATGCACTCACGATCTTAGATCTGACAGAAGAGGCGTGCTTTTTGACACCGTTTCCGCACAAACAGTTGGGGCAGATTTTTACTTTGAGGAAATGATGAAAGGGCTATGTGCAGGACCCCGATATTTTAATAACTTATTTTCAGCCATTTTAATTAATTAATTTATCTTTGTGACCAGTTGGACCTTGTAGCACAGATAATTAGCATACAGGGGTCATAAAGCTGAAGCCTGTCTGATGTGGGCTTCAAAGCGAGGTTCTTGTCTGCGCTGCAGTTCCGGTTCTCTCTGGAGGCAGGGGGACAGAGCGCTGTGGAACGGCTGCCAGGATGCTGCCATTAGAGATAAAGCTTTTCGTTTTGGCCTCCAGCTGCTCCTTCATAGGTTAGCAGATGCTCATCAGAGACCCCAAGCCAATTTGGAGCATAAAACACGCTCTGCGCCTCTGCAGGAAGAGCTGGAGTGCTAGGAAGAGCGACTTTACCAGAGGTTTTGGATATTTGTGTTAATATTAGTGTTGTATTGCGTCAGCGTTGTTGTGTCATCACTTTAGGGCATTGTGAAACTTTTCTAATTAACTTTAATCATTTTTCTCTCTTGATCTTAAGTAGTGTGGAGCTCAGGTGTGTGTGCACGTGTTTACCCGCTCCACATCTTCCATTGTGCCAATAGGCAACATCTTTCCACGAGAGTGAAGACAACTTTAATTGGACAAAAAATGAGCCCAAGGTTATCTGAGATGTACATGTATATTTTTTGACAGTTTGATGGAAAGCCTCGTTTTGTGCCTTTTGATGGTGGGAATCTGCGTCTACAAGACATCTGTTGAAAGTAAAAAGTCGGGTGTGCTGTAGAGCTGCACGATTAATCGTTAAAAGATCGCAATATCGATTCAAACACCCACGTGATCTCATTTCTCAATGACAACGATTCGCCCGTGTCTATTAAACCTTTGAAAAAACCTTACCGGGACATTCACATCTGCGTTCGTTCTGCCGCTGACACAGAGAGAGCCGTTATCATGTAGGTAAGATACAGCTTCACAAACAGTTATTTTCAACCACACACGATTATTTCTGTCTTATAATTCATTCATGTTATCACAGAAATACTGGGATGAAAGTTTATAGTTTGGATGTAAACATCGATGTCTATGGTAGCGATCAAAATAGAGCAAATCACCTTTTAAAAGTAATTTGCGCTTCAAATAATGTTTGTGTAGGTTACATTGTTTCGCCACTAGGTGGCAACAAGTGACTGTTAAAAATGTATTTTAATTGAATCATTCATTCAAGAGATTTGTCCCAAAAAATGCTGATTTATCCAGTAATGAAACAAGTGCAGTATTTGAGTGAGTCATTGAATCGTTCATTCAAACCAATTTCTCATAATTTTAATATTAAAAAATTATATTATATAATAAAGTTAAATATATTATTTTAAATTTGAATATCATGAAAAAGGTCAATATTTTTTGTCACTCATTTCAGAAAGTGAAACCCATATATTATATAGATTCATTACACATAGAGTGAATTATTTCAAGCCTTTATTTCTTGACATTTTGATGATTATGGCTTATAGATAATAAAAAAACCCAAAATTCAGTGTCTCAGAAAATTAGATTATTACATAAGATCAATAAAAAAGGATATTTTAAACAGAAATGTCAGGCTTCTGAAAAGTATGTTCATTTCTATGCACTCAATACTTGGTTGGGCCTCCTTTTGCATGAATTACTGCATCAATGCGGCGTGGCATGGAGACAATCAGCCTGTGGCACTGCTCAGGTGTAATGGAAGCCCAGGTTGCTTTGATAGCGGCCTTCAGGTCATCTGCATTGTTGGGTCTGGTGTCTCTCATCTTCCTCTTGACAATACCCCATAGATTCTCTATGGGGTTCAGGTCAGGCGAGTTTGCTGGCCAATCAAGCACAGTAACACCATGGTCATTGAACCAGCTTTTGGTACCTTTGGCAGTGTGGGCAGGTGCCAAGTCCTGCTGGAAAATGAAATCAGCATCTCCATAAAGCTTGTCAGCAGAAGGAAGCATGAAGTGCTCTAAAATGTCCTGGTAGATGGCTGCGTTGACTGTGGACTTCAGAAAACACAGTGGACCAACACCAGCAGATGACATGGCAGCCCAAATCATCACTGACTGTGGAAACTTCACACTGGACTTCAAGCAACATGGATTCTGTGCCTCTCCACTCTTCCTCCAGACTCTGGGACCTTGATTTCCAAATTAAATGCAAATTTACTTTCATCTGAAAAGAGGACTTTGGACCACTGAGCAACAGTCCAGTTCTTTTTCTCTTTAGCCCAGGTAAGATGCTTCTGACGATGTTTCTGTTTCAGAAGTGGCTTGGTAGCCCTTTTCCTGAAGATGTCTGAGCGTGGTGACTCTTGATGCACTGACTCCAGCTTCAGTTCACTCCTTGTGAAGCTCTCCAAGTGTTTGAATCAGCTTTGCTTGACAGTATTCTCAAGCTTGCGGTCATCCCTGTTGCTTGTGCACATTTTCCTACCCAATGTCTTCCTTCCAGTCAACTTTGCATTTAATGTGCTTTGATACAGCACTCCTTGAACAGCCACCCCTTTCAGTAATGACCCTCTGTGACTTACCCTCTTTGTGGAGGGTGTCAATGATCGTCTTCTGGACCATTGCCAAGTCAGCAGTGTTCCCCATTATTGTGGTTTCAAAAAACAAGAGATACCCAGAATTTATACTGTATGGATGGTCATTTATTGAAACTCAAATGTAAATATTCTAATATTTGGAGATACTGATTTTTGACTTTCATTAGCTGTAAGCTCTAATCTTCAAAATTAAAACTAAATAAACTTTTGAAGTGTTTTACTTGTAACGAATCTAAAATATATGAAAGGTTAACTTTTTGAAATAAGTTACAAGAAAAAAATACACTTTTTCACCATATTCTAATTTCTTTAGATGTACCTGTATATTTTTTATATATTTAAATTTATAATTAATTAAACATTCTTAAACTGACTGCAGCATTATTATTTTGTCTCAGCCTTTTGTAAATTATGCGTTACTTTAAGTTCAGAATCTTGGGAATATCGTGATCTCAATTTGAGACAAAAAATCCAGATTATCCAGAATCGTGCTGCTCTAGTATGCTGGGAGAAAAATCTACAGCATTCTCAGTCTGTTTAGATTGATTGTTACTGAATCCCTGTATATTATTCCTTCAGAACCAATTTTGTGGTCATTTTGTCCTTACCGTGTCGTCTTATTTGTTGTCTTGTACAAAATAAACAATTAATTAAATGCACAGTCTTTACATTTTAAAATCAGAGATGTTTGATCTTCTGATCAAAAGTTTTGCATAATTTATTTTCCTCCCATGTCGTTCTATTTTTTTTTCCTCCGTTAAATAAAACAAGATTTTGGGTATAATGTCCAAGCGCCTCTTTTCCATATAATGAAAGTAGATGGTAATTTATGGCTCCACAAATGAGGAGGGAAAAAACAAATTTATGGCCATACAAATAGAATATGCTTTCAAATGAGGAGGGAAAAACAATGCATTTGAAAAAACAATCTTCTGAAACCATACAAATAGAATATGCTTTCATTTTTTGTGAAAACTTTTTTATTATCAATGTTGAAAACTGTTGTTGTTGCTTTTTCAACTGTTGTTGTTGCTTTTTCAAGATAGAAAATGCAAAAGAACCATATTTATTTGAAATTGAAAATGAACTGTTACAAAAGTCTAAAAAGGTCTTTAGACTTTTATTCAAAACTGATTAAAATTATTTTCTTTAATAAAACATCTTAACTTTCTGAAAGGTAGTGTAAATTCAGTATGTTTCTCACAAAGATGGCACATGTCTTCAGAATACTTGTATTAAGAGCATATAAGTCATAAAAAAATATTTATACATATCCTTTTTAATTTTGCAAATATAAATCAGATTTAATAAAAAAATATACAGAGTATACTACTTCATCCTTTTTTAATGCCTTGCTCAAGGGTTTGTCGTGGACATTCCTGCCGGAGCCGAGATCGAACCACAACCTCGGGTTACAAGTCCGATGCTCTATCATCATTCACTTTTACTCTGTAGAAAAAGCAGCATGAACATTTTTCTTAATATCTAATTTCTTGAACAATTTAGCATTGCAGCGTTAGAATGAATAAATAACTTTGTCATGTGGTGAACTGTTCTTTTGAGGGTTAATAAGTTAACATTTTATGAGTCTTTACATATCAAACAACCTGTCAGACCTGCACTCCTACATTTGCTTCTCTACATGGGAACTGTTCTGAATGCATTAAAGCATCTGTGTAGGCAGTGAAAGTCTCAGACGTGTGGGCAGCCTCACAGAGGTATCCCCTGCCTTCTTACACCGCAGGTAACATGTTTGGTATGTAAATCATTGAGTCCATGGGCAAGAGCTTTGTAACTCTCTAATTGACTGTTCATTTAAATCAGCAGTATCTAGCCATGCTGCCTTTTCTTTATTGGCGTTTTTAATTAACACAGAAAGAAGGGGCCATCTTCTCAGTAAAATTAGTTTGGAGAGATGTCGCTGAAGTCAAAGGCTAAAGGACAATGAGAGATGACAGGCCATTTAACTGTCTGACGTTGCACACGGATCAAGGACTTTCCAGTTCATGTCCTTTTATGACAGAAATCACCTTTGTCGAGTGGAACTAATTTGAAGGCACTTCTGTTAAGAGTACTCAAAAATCAGATAGAGAGGTTGCTCACCATGTCGATAGGATTTGCCAGGCTTAAAGTGATAGTTCAGCTAAAAATTAAAAGTCTGTCATCATTTATTCACCCACATTTTTTTCAAACTTGTGTGACATCTCTGTCTGTTGAATAAAAGGAGAAAATCTGTGCAGATTTTTTGATTCTATGCTATTTCAATGAATGCGAACCAAAGCGTTCAAGCTTTTTCCCATGGAAGAAGCAAAAACATAGTTTACAACAACATGAGGGTGAATAAATGACATCATTTTCATTTTCATCTGAACTATCCTTTAAAAACTGTATGTCAGGCTAGCCTGAATGATTTCAGTGAGGTTTAGGAAAATGTTTTTGGCCTTCTATCCGCCCTGGCCAGGACATCCGCAGGGAAACATGTGGTAGTTAGTGATTGATTTGAAGAGCAAACTGTGCAGCTGGAGCCAAGTACAAGTGGGAGCCCGTAGGGGGGTCCTTGGATGCTCACACACAGACCACCAGCTTGCAGACTGTCAGTGCCCAGATCCTCCTCTGAGAAACATTCTTACAACTACTTACAGAACTGATGTGGTTTGTGTATTTCGATATGATGGATAGTAAAGGAATGTTCAGAATTCAAGCTGTATCAATAGTTGTAGCATACAGTTACCTAGAGAAATGGTTTTGACTCATCCCTCATTTTTTTAAGCAAAAATGCTGGTTACTGTAAGAAATTTGCTAATAAACTTTCTATGTTTCAGAACTCTGTTTTCTTGTTAGCCTAAAAACAGCTTATATTGAAGCTAATCTGTCAAAATGACAGCTTGTGGAGTGTTCCACTTTATGATGTGTGGATAAACACTGCCTCCGCAGAAGAAGACCGCCTGCTTCTACATCACTGCCTGTTTAGCCCCGCCCACTGATTTGCGCATGTAGTGTAATTAACGATGCGGAAAACGCAGGTCTATGCAGAAACCAATTGGTAAAATATTTGATTAACTTTATTCTTAACGAATTTCCAGACCACGTCAGTAAGGAAATTTTCAGTTCACTACATTTTACCACGGATTAGTTAACAAACAAGGCACAATTTGAAGCAGGATTCTTATAAAGATTGAAACTAAAAGATATCGTCCGATATCGCACCACACAAGTGAGAGTAACTGTTTTCATTACGTGGTCACTATTGCTTTGTCTGTTATTACCGATTGTTTGACATGTAGGCTACTGATATGTACTCTATGAAGTATAGGCTGCCAAACATACACATCTGTTAAGGCCCGTTCTCATCAAGGATGATAACTATAAAGATATAGTTCTAAAAATAGTCCTCAATATTAAAGATTAGCAAAGTCCACACCACAGCTATAACGATAAAGGCACAAAGAAATTATATCCTTGGAATTACTTTCAGAATTATTTTTTTAACTGATAAACGATAAAAACATTGACACCCAATCAAAACCCTGTTATAACGAGCTTGGGAATTTAAAGCGGCAGATGAGCATGTGCTGAGAATAAACAGACAATATAATGCGCTGGTGTGGACGCTAATATCGTTATCTTTATAGTTATCGTCCTTGGTGTGAACGGGCCTTTAGCCAATCATAGCAGTGGGCGTTTACTTCCAGGTTTACAATCCGCCACGCCTATTCCAACAGAGTGTTCTGATGAGTGGGGTTAAAAAATGGACAGAAAAAAGCCTATTACTTTACAATTATGTTTTTGATGAAAAAAATCTTGATAACATTATAAGTGGACCTCAGAAAACAGTCCAAAAAAAAAAAAAACAAAGGCAGTTCATGACCCCTTTAAAAAAAGTGTTTACAATAATGTGCTAAATGTAAGTCTTAGTGAATGTAAATGTAAGTGAACCTCAAAACAGCAAAGTATACCCAAGTATTTTTACTTTTTGTTTTCCTGTTTCTTTTTACGCTTTGAAAAAGTTAGTGGCGTATTTCCCACAGCAGTTTGGGAAGGCTGTGCCAGCTCAAGCTTTCTACTCCATCATGGCTGTAATCCAGACATTAGACGCATTTGTTTATACATGTTATTTCTAGATTACCGTCTGTAGTCACTTAAGTAAAGTTCGGCTCTATGTGCCAGGCTGTTTGTGCACCAGTGGCTTGAAGAAGAAAAATGAAATCCGTAGCGCGCCTTGAGGCAGCAGTTCATCCTGCATCCTGTCAAAGGGAGGCTGGAATAGGAGGGTAATGGCCTTGGGCTGCCAAGATCCCTTCTCAAGCCAATACATATTCTGACAACAGAAGTCACACAACTACAAGCTCCTCTTACTCTCTTTCAGAACAGCTAGGCAATTTCACATCATTGAAAATTAGTTGGTTGTCCTCAAGGTCAGAAATGTGCAGCAGGGCTGGGTGATATATTTATAGAATATTTATGATATATTCGATCTGATTTTGCTGGTGATATAATATTAAACAGAGTTATGAAATTCACAGTAATTTAATGGGCTTTTTATTTGCCCATTCCATTTCCCAAAGGCCGTGCCAGTAGGCTTGTTCCAGGCCTTCTCCTTCTCGAATTCACGATAATGTTAAAATATATTAATAGAGTCCCTGTGGTTTGATTCCTGCATAAAAAGCCATAAAAAGAGACTTGAACAACCACCATTGTGCCCTTGAACAAGCCATATATGACCCTGATGTTCTGTAAAGATTTATCTTTCTTTATGTGTTCCCCAATGTGTTTCTTTGAGTTCCCCAAGACCTCAGTTCTCAAAAAAATAAAATAATTCTAAATTAATCTGTTTTGGGATCTAAACATATTATAGATTTGAGTACATTGATTTATTCCCATTTGAACAAATCTAATCAAAAATGTTCAAAAAAATTGTTGTGATATTTCACAAATTTTTTTTTTATATTATGTTTGTAGATATATTAGACATGTTTTCACTTCATTTTCCTCCATAGTGTTATAATTAACATACCGCCCAAGTGATGTGGAACCCATGTTTTTAATGTTTTTGCAGAAAACAAAACATAATGCAGTATGAAGGTTTTGATTTCACACTGTGGATAAACAGTTGAACATCTAACCGAGGAATTTAAAGATGAGCGTTCAAATCGTTCGCAACCATTTTGAGTACTTGGAAATTTTAGGCTGTTAAACTTCCAGTTTCTACTCTTACCCACTTTAATTCTCTTTCCTTTCGTTTCTTACAGGTTGTTGAAATTGCCATAAAAGTAAGTCCTGTATTGGGCTCCCATATGTTTCAGCCTCTTCTGCCAGCTGTGTTACGGGGGATAGTCGAAGGCGAAGTGAGTGTGAACACAGTACACGTCTATTACAGTATTCCTATTGTACTCGCCTAATTTCAGTGAAAATGTACTGTTTCCTGTTTTTATTGTTTACACATGCTTGTGTGTTTGACTACAGAGGTATCCTGTGGTTATGTCTACATACCTGGGCGTGACAGGTCGGATTCTCCTGCAGAATTCAGGCTTTTTCACATCACTTCTCACTCAAATGGCTGTGGAATTCAACCAGGAGGTAAGGATGAATGCCAGGCCACCCGATAGAGCAGTGCATTATAAAACGGCCAGTTCTGATGCAAAAACACCTGGTCACTTAACAACACTGTAAAAATATTTACAATAACAAAGTTGTAAATAAAACTTAGATTATGTGGTTTATGTTCATGTTCGGTTCCTGTTTTTCCTTATTTGGTCATGTTCCTGTGTAGCTTGATTAGTTCATTGGGGGGTTCCACCTGTGTTGATTAATTCTCTCATTTGTCTGTTCATTTAAGCCCTGTTTTCTCCCTAGTTCCGGTGTCCTGTATTAGTTTGATCTTATATGTTTGTGGTTATCCATTCTCCTGAGGCCTGTTTCATAAAACAAGTTTACCAAATAAGCCAGGCTTATTTCAGTTAGTCTGACTTATTTTGAACCAAATCAACTGACAATAAGTCAGACTGACAATAAGTCAGACTAACTGAACCTGGCCTATTTGGTAAACTTGTTTCATGAAACAGACCCCTTTTGATTCTCCTGAGTTTGAGTTGAAATTAAAGACTTTCCATTGAATGCGTGCGCCTCTCTACAGCCACAAATTGTGACAATTGGAGTATATTTTACAAGAAAATGGTTTCAGTCTTTCTACAGCAAAATTTCACTGTTAATTACATGTTTACTTGCTGTTTTTTTTAAAAAAAATAATAAATTACTAGCTATTTACAAGCAATAGTTTCACCAATATTTTATTTTTCTGTGTATACATAAAAATGATTTTTAGATTTATTATTTGTGTATTTTTCATATACAAATATAACTCAGGTTTTCATTTAAATTTTAAGGTTTTGGTAATTTTGTTATGGCGTTTTGTCATTTCTGTTTTTAATTGTTTCTGTATTTTTTAGTTCAGTTTTTATTTTTATTGTGCTTTATTTCAGTTAACCTTTATTTTATTGCAAATAAACAATGTGATTTTTTTTCTAAGGTTTTAGTTCATTATAATAACCCTGATATAATACACAATAAACATTCAGTATTGCCTAATAACCAATATGGCAAAGTATTGTGCATTCCTTACAAGAGTAGTAGATTAATAGAACATATAATCAATAAGTTAGGGGATGCTATTTTATATTATAAATAGCCATGGCTCAATATAAACTTTAATAGTTGTTATAAAAGCCAAAAATTGCAATATTGGTCCATAACTAATTACTGTTATGGTTTTAAATAAAGAACTCCAGCTCACATGCCTCAGATGTTGGAGGACTAAACATAATTAGATAAAAAAATATCCTCTTTCCCCGATACTTTCTTTATACTTCTTACCTTTATGTCAAGGTCAAGTACACTGAAGCAAAAAAATGATTAACAAACAAACAAAAATTCCTCAAGCTTGGCCTAGTTTTCTTCTTCTGTGCAGCGTATCTTTAGTTGGGTTTGTGGAAGATGATCTTACTGTAATTTGGTCCCAGTGGACCAAGATGCTTTGCCGGGCCGCCCACACAGCATCATTCCCTTTCAACCCTGGGCTGTATCTCCCCACCGAATAATTGAACTCATTTGCACTGTTGTAGTCTCAGCATATATCAGTATTCTCCTTAATTTCCTCAATCCCAGAAATATCTTTCCTGCTGAGACCCCTTCATTGTCTACAGTATCAGCCAAATAACTTCAAAGATGGAGGTTTTTATATATTCGCCCTGTCAGGCGGCTAGACGTACTCTAATGTTTTCCTCTTATCTTATGAAGGGTGTATTAATCTTGTTCCCAGTGTGCCTGGCTCACCTGTGCACGGCTAAATTATAAATGAGAATTATGTGAACGAGATTATTTATCATTGTGATCTCTGCTTTCTCAGGCAGACCAGCTCTTGGGGAGAATGATTGACATGTGGGTGGACCGCATGGACAACATCACCCAGCCTGAGAGGAGAAAGCTCTCTGCCCTGGCGCTCATATCGCTTTTACCATCTGACAACAGGTTCGTCACTATATAAACACCTGCAGGATCATCCTATCACATTTGCATGCAAATGTTTGAAGCTTATATAGCAGAAGTCATCAGCAAGCTGTACTAGTGATAACATTTATACAAATCATTTGACATTCACCTCAGAGACTATACAAATAAAAAATCACTTTGAAAGGATGGCTCGCTGGGAGAAATGGCTTGTTGGTTTTAGCCACATCAGTAGTTTGGGTGTCAGTGATATTACAAGTCATTTACATTTTCATGCCTCAAATTCAGTTTTTTTAACTGCTGATATAATAGACCAAGCACAAATAGCAGCATCTATTAGAGCAATGGTATTGGGAGCCAGTATACACAAGCAATATTAATTATACATTTGGCCAAAATGGAGTGATCTTCCCCATTTTTTTCAATGGCCCTGGTTCTAGAAATATTTTTCTCATTTATTTTCTCTATAGGCATTTTTTTTATTAAATCCTTAATAAACAGTGAATAGCTAAGCTATGTAAAAAAAAGTTAAGCTGTGAACCAAACCATCTAGAGAAGAAAGCACATGATAAACTTTGATTTGAAGCATATATAGGCCTAGAAGTATTTGAGAATCAGAGAAAAAGACAAAGGAACAAAACGGTATACTTGTATTTTTTGAGGGAATGAGGTACTCATGCTTTGATGCATTGCAAAAAGAAATTTATTCAGAAACAATTGTTTGATTTGTCATTTTACTATGAAGCTGAAGTTTCCATCTTGGCCGTTTATTAGTACTTATAAAGCACATATTATGCATGACCATATTCTATATCCTTAATCCTACCCAATACCTAAACTTAACAATTTACTAATAATAAGGTATTAATAAGCAGCAAATTAGGAGTTTATTGAGGCAAAAGTCATAGTTAATGGTTTATTAATAACAATAATTGGACCTTAAAATGAAGTGTTGTCCAGATATTCAGTCATTTCTATAGGAATCCACACAATAGGGAATTTCTCATTAGGGTGAAAGATTAGGCCACACAAATTTTGCAACAGAAGATAATCACACAGATTCGTCCTGTTGATCAACAGAAAGCTGCTTGGTTTGAAAGTGAAAAGTGCTTTCTATATTGCTACACTATTGACCGTCGATAATAAACTCTTTTTGCTCACAAAATTTCACTAATTTAACTTCATACCATTAGTCTTAAACATAATAGTAACAATTATCTCAAGTTTAAGAGCAGCAGTAAAATATGGTCATATAAAACTAATTTGTTTGATCATTTTGATGGTTTAGAATCTTTGACTTGATTTTAAGTAGGAAAACATAACCTTTGTACACAACTGTGATGTTTTTTTTAGTAGCTTTTTTGCTCTCAAGGGGACAAAAAAAGGATCTCTGCAGAATAACACATTTGCTTGAGTTACTTTTCTTTTCAACTCTGTGTACATGATTCTGGCAGCGATGTTGACAGTCAAAATTGCATCATTAAGGGAAGAGATGCACTTGTTTACCTCCACAGCACACATAATGTAGTGAATACCAATAACGGTACACAATGAGGTGGTCATTTGCATGATTGTCTTTTCTAGGAAACCGTGTCAAGCATCCTGCACTGCAGACATATTATTTTTTCCATGTGGCACAGTGGTTAATAAGATATATTTAAATTTAATGTCAAACAGGTTGCTGACCCTTGCCACCTTAAAGCCCAGACCATCCGTCCGGTCATGTTGCTTTTACATGTGCAGACTTCTCAGGGGAAGAGAAACGGTGGAGAAATTCATGATTGACTCTCCTTCTCATTTCTCATTATAATGTAAATATTCAGTTGGGCCACATGCAAATACTTGAGCATATCTCTGCATGCAGACTCTTCCTTTTCTGAAGGGCAGCCGGTCATCTGCAAAGTATTTCACGCTCTGGATTTATCTGATCTATTGCATGTGTCCACATTTTGTATGTAATGTATATGTCTGTGTATGTGCCCATTGTGAAATCTTGTATCATGGAATTGTATTGGGGACTATGGAATCGATTACGGTGTCTGTTGTCACCTTATTTAGTTGAGATTGATCTTACAGGGCATTGTTCTATGAGATCAATAATGACATCAATACCAAAGCCCTTCGTTGTCAGTCTCCCTCCCACCCAAAGCAGTGATTAACTGGCAACAATGACAGCTCCATCATGGCCTTGTTTTCCTTCTGCAGTTTTCAGGGCTTCGCCGTGATATACAGGAGAGGCTCCCCATGCGGCTTAAGCCTGAGTCTTGAGGGAGAGCGGGATAGTCATGCATTATCACGCTTGTAGACAGCCTGGATCCGTGAGCCATATCTCTGAGCCTCAGTCTCTGAAGTGCAGATGCACGATGTAGTTTTCTCCATTATTGCCACATCTTGCCTTCTGCTCAAATCCAATCCAGTGTCAGAAATAAACTTTTCCATTACTTTTTGGGCGCAGTTATTACATAACCATTATTACATTTATGGGTGCTACAATTTAACTGATCGAGGAAAAACAAATCCTAAAATATTGATTATGTTTTAGAGATACTGTCAAATGTTTTCACTTAGTGTGTTTTTGCAGCATTGTAATGCAAAAGGCATCCATTCAATATTGGACAAAACACCCAAAAAGGTTTTATTTTTATTTTTTTCGCTATGAATCAACATTACAATATCAAGATCAATAATCAACAGTGTTGATATTTGTCATAATTGTGGAGCTCTATCTCAAAAGCTTTTTTTAATAATTAATAAGTATGCTGACGTGAGTCATCGTTTGTCAAATGCTTAAATTAAATGCATTTATTAACATTCAATCAGAATTATTAGATTTGAAAATGATTGCCTATAAATCCATTTTAGATGAAGAGTATTAAGCATAAAATTGAACACTGATGCATAAGCAAACAACAACAAAGGCCTTAAGTGGAATTTTTTAATAGAAATATGCTACCATTCAAACTTTGAGTCAGTTTTGTTTTTTAGAAGAAAAATAATGAAGTAATACTTTAATTCAGGAAGGATGCATGAAATTCATTCAATTCATAAAGTCAAAAGCGACAGTAAAGATGTTTATAATAAACATTTCATCAAAGAACCCTGAAAAAAATGGATTTTGGTTTCCACAATGAAATGATGACTTCTGATCATGTGAAACTGAAGCCGGGGGTAATTGTATTTTTAGTTTTCTGAAACTGGGGGGATGTTTGCCCTTAATTTCACCTTCAATTTCTGACCCTGATCCAGACAGGGATTGTTTTTCTGTCTGGTGTGGCTTAAATTGACATTTTAATGACTGTGGTATTACAATATTGCAATACACAAACTTATTTCAGAGAGGAATTGAGCTCTGCCAGTCAACAATCATCCTTATTCAGATTCCTTTTCGTCTCTCTTTGGACTCGTGTGACTTGAACGGTGCAGAGAAAATTATGAGAGCAGACTCTGAAAGGATATTTAGCGGCGCCGAGAGGCTTGCATGAAACGAGGCCCAGCATATTAATTTTCACAGGCAGTCAGGGTGCTTTGAATGGCATTTTCTGATCCTGCTATTACTATTCTATTTGCTGTGTTCTGACTCCCTCTGAATAAACACCTGTGGGCTCACAGCAATGCCCAAGGCACTGAATGTTTCTTCTCTGAGGCACAATACGTCACAAATAATTTCACCCCCTAATGAAGTATAACCGCAGTGATGACAGCAATGAAACGAAACAGATTTGTCTCTGCTTCAGTCATTTGGAGAGTGCAGAATAAACAGATGATGATAATAATGATGTAATGATCTCCGCACATACAGCCAGGCCAAAAAAAAATAATTTGTAATAATGATGTTAGAGTTTGCCAGAACTTTTAGACAATTTAGAGCAAGCTGCTTGCTTGATTACAATTGGAATACATGTTAGACGGTGGTTATTTAACGTAAATATCATGTAGCATTGCCAACACTTAACAATTATTTAAAAAAAATCACATTATTATATATATATATGACTGCTAAAGTTTAACAAATGGCAAAAATGACAGAATTAAAGGTTTCTATTTATAAGGATTTTTGCTTTGAACAATGTAACACAAAATAAATCCATTCAATGCTGCTGAAAAGTATTTTAATGTATATTCGATTAATCAGAATTAATAATTGCAATAACAATATTAAGAGCAATAACCAACCATTTTGATATTTGTGTTTTGTCAGTATTTTTATTTGTAAGTAATTTCAAATTGCAAAAGGGTGTTGACAGTCTTAAAAAAACGGAAAAAGCTGGAAAAATCCCCAACAACATCCCATTCTAATTCTAACGGGCAAAAAATTCTGATGGTCAAACATCATGAAAAGCTGAATTATGATTTTATTTTTTTTTTTGTACGGCATGACAACTTAACTAAATATAAAATACAATTATAAAAGCAGAAAAATATGATTTGATTTTACAGTAGTCTTACATTAATGGAATTCTTCTGATATGTTGTCCAGTAAAATCCTTTTAAAAAGGTGTCATTAGTTGTTAAACAGGCCTCTTTTTCAGGTCCAAGCAGAGTGATAAGTAATCTTTAATATGATGCATCTTTGATAGGTCACTAGCGCAGCTCTTGTAGCTCTAATATTGGTGGGTTGAGATAAGATTGCCCCCTACCCTGTTTTATACTCAAAAAATTCATATTAAAGCTGTAAACGTTATTAAATGTATAGCAGAGTAGTTTTTTAGCTAGCTTTGGTGTTTGCCAAGATTGCATGTAGCTGATTTTCAGGGTCTTCAGGCAAAACGGTAATTGGCTTTTCATATATTCTAATATATGCTTAGCATGACACATTTTGAGTTATTTAAAACTTGTATCAGTCATCAATTTTGAGCGGTGAGCCATATGTAACTCTGAGAATTTTACTTTTATGTATTAAAAATGAATGAGGACGCAGATAAAATGAAATGAGCACCTCGTTTTGGATTAAGGAAAAATGTAATTCCTCAGGACCAGGTTGCAGATGGGTGATGGGGAGACACACGTCACATCGCAATCATAATTTCATACCACCCGTCTTTCATTCCTGACCTATCTTTTGTTATTAAGTCATATCGGCTGTGCCCCTCTCCCTTAGCAGCTACAGTACCTCATCATCTTCCTCTATTTCACCAAAGCAGAGATGTGATTGCTGCTCCAGAAACGGTATCGACTAGTTCATTTCACCAAGCAATGTTTTTGAGATTTAGAACTGACCCTCCTTATCTGGCTTTTCATTGAATGCTGCATGTGAGCAGATCCGAGGTCAAGAAAGAATCGTCACAAGGTTCTAAGTGGACAGTCGAGGGATCTTGTGTGTTTCAGCTCTGAGTGACGAATGAACCAATTTGTATCAGACATCGGGGGGGTTATATTGAAGACCGTGATGGAAACACAGGAAATTTGGCCCTGCCACACATTAAAGGAGAAAAATGTGCTGGGAAGGTCAAGATCATAGGATGTTTTCATCCTTAAAGGGATAGTTCACCAAGAAATTACAATTATGTTATTGTTTACTCATATTCGTGTCCTGTTTTTTTTTTTTTGTGGAATACAAAACAGAGATATTTTATAGCTGAATGTCTGATATTTTAGATCCAGATGAAGTTAATGGTAACCACAGCTGTTAAGCAATATTTTCAGTGAATAATGATTACAATTTCATTACGACGAGCTGTCATGTGGCTTCAGAAGACACAAGTCGTATTATTATTATTAATAATAATTTAAATTTAAATTAAACTAAAGTTCAAATACAATATAAATATTGAAAACATTCCAGTTATCTGGCAACATTTCTAATTTTCGTTTAGTTTTAATTGAAGGACTAAATTTACCAAATGGAAATAAATAAAAACTAGAACTAAACTAAATATAAAACTGGAATTCAAATTTTAAAATAACCTAAGTAGTTATATTAAAACAAAGTTTAGAAAAGAAGAATAAAAAGCACAGTTAAAGTGAAATTAAAATTAAAAAGTACAAAAAAGCTAATAAAAATACTAACACTTAGCTTCTCTAATCTTTTTTATTATATCTATTTGTTTTTTTTATTTATTATAATATTAACAAAAGAGGCCTCTAACACTAGCTTGCTCTATTCTTTTTCTATTCTATCGGTTTTCTTTTATTTATTATATAATAAAAAACTTGCTATTTGAGACTTGCTATAGCACTTGCATATCATTACTCTTTTGTTGATTTTGATTGCTTCCATTGTCCTCATAAGTCACTTTGGATAAAAGTATCTGCTAAATGACTAAATGTAAATGTTGATACAAACTATTTATAAATAATACTAAAATAGCACTGGTATTGATTTTTTCTTTTTGTGGTGTGTGTTTAGATTAGATTAGAGCGGCTCAGACATTCCTTTAAACTTCTCCATTTGTGTTCCACAGAAGAAAGTCATACAGTATATGTTTGCAATGACATGATGGTTGGAAATTGACAGAAGTTTAATTTTTAAATCAGCCATGTCAAGCATATGGCTTCAAGGCTGTGAAATGGAGAGACTGTCCTTCATAAAATGCTAACTGTTGCCGTGTCACAGAAAGCATAAAGAATAGCTGCATTAAGGGTTTAATATAATGAATTCTTCACATTTATTGGCAATAACTGCTTCAGATAATATGTGCGGTCTAATGTTCAGGTCCCTTGAGTGTAGTTCAGATTTTAACAGTCAGTCAGTCTGAATATTTCTCTCAAGCTTTTGATTGTTCCCTTGCAGAAAGAGTTTGTGAGTGCAAGCTATTTCCAGGCTAAAAAGTTTTTTTTTTTTCAGACAGAAAATCTTAATACCCATGGGTAGGGATGTCGACAGTACAGGTGCTTTGCTACCAACTCAATGCAAAAACTTAAAAAAAATAAATAAAAAAGTAACAATAGCAATCTTTCTAAAGTTGAGCTAGTCGAGTAGCAACTCTGTACCCACGCTCTCTGTCACACTGACACTGACATTTACCCACATGCAAAGACATTCTTTGTTGAAATAGCCATTTTGATGTAGTAATAAAGTTTAAATGAGTAATAATTGTTTTGTAGTTTGTTTACTTTTTAACTAAAGTAATATTTTGAATAGCGTATTTATTTTCCAAACTGATAAAATAAGTTTCACTTTCTTTGCTTTCGACTACTAAAATGATCCCCATGACATCCCTTCTCACAGGCTTGTGAAGACACCTTAAAACATATTTCTGTCACAGTACTCTCATAGTGTGAATGATGGAACATTGTGTTCATTCTCTGAATAACGTTTTCCTCTGCAATCATTTTTCAGCGTGATCCAGGACAAGTTCTGTGGGATCGTTAACATCAGCGTGGAAGCGTTGCACGATGTTATGACGGAAGACCCTGAGACGGCTACCTTCAAAGAGTAAGTTTGATTCTCTCTTTTTGATGACACTTCTCCTCCATCGAGGCATTTTGTCTGCCTAATGACCTGGAAAATCGTGTACAAGGACACACACTGTCATGGCAGGGTATTTCATGAAACAAATCCTCGGCATTAGGAGAAGTGATTGTGATCTGTCAGTGTTTTCTGCCTTTTGTTACACATTATATATAAATTATATATATATTAAATATATATTTTTACATTTTCATGCAATCATTTAGCATACGCTTTTATCTAAAGTGACTTACAAATGAGAAGCCATCAAAATAGCAATAATATGCAAGTGCTATAACAAGTCTCAGTTAGCCTAAAACAGTAAACATAGCAAGGTCTTTTTTTTATATATAAAAAGAAAACAAGTAGATAGAATAGAAAGAGGATATGGAATGCTAGTGTTAGAAGGTCTTATTATAATAAATAAAAGTATATTGAATAGAAAAAGAAATAGAGAAAGCTAGTGTTTGAAGCCTATTTTTAAAGGAAACGGGCAAATAGAAAATGAAGTGTTAGAGAGCTTTTTAAAATAAAAAAGAGATCAAATAGAATTACAATAGAGTACTAGACTTAGAGGGTCAAAAATCTCCTTATTTTAAGATTTTAATTGTGTATATTTACACAGGGTGCTCACCCTGTGGTCTGTGTGGGTCCTAACGCCCCAGTATAGTGATGGGGACACTATACTGTAAAAAGCACCGTCCTTCGGATGAGACGTTAAACCGAGGTCCTGACTCTCTGTGGTCATTAAAAATCCCAGGATGTCCTTCGAAAAAGTGTAGGGGTGTAACCCCGGCATCCTGGCCAAATTCGCCCATTGGCCTCTGACCATCATGGCCTCCTAATCATCCCCATACACTGATTGGCTTCATCACTCTGTCTCCTCTCCACCAGTAAGCTGGTGTGTGGTGGGCGTTCTGGCGCACTATGGCTGCCGTCGCATCATCCAGGTGGATGCTGCACACTGGTGGTGGATGAGGAGATACCCCCCTTACTATGTAAAGCGCTTAGTGTTTAGAAAAGCGCTATATGAATGCAACAAATTATTATTATTATAAAATATATTGTATTTTAATTATATTTAACAAATTATTAAAGTTAAATTTTATAGTTATGTTTATCTCTCTTTATGTCTATCTATATATTAACTAATTAATTAATTAACAAGAATAATACCAAATTGAATTTGTATTCATAATGTTATTCTGCAGTTATATATTAATACAATTAATTAAAAAAATATTTTACAAATTAAATTTAGCTATATGCTGTATATGTGGATGCTTGTATATAATTATATTCTGTAATAAGACTAATATAATTAATTGGATTTAAATTACATTTATCAAATTATTAGTTATATTTAGAGTTATGTTCTCTCTCTCTCTCTCTTTCTATCTAATGACATTAATTAATTACTAATAAGAATTAATCAAATAATTAATAATGAATTTATAATATAGAATTCATATGAATTTGTATGCCACATCAGAAAGCAGTATGTTTGTTTGTATATATAGTTTTGGGTTGTATGTAAGCTGGTCATGAAATGTGCATGACACTGCGAGGCAACCAATATTTCAAGACTTCAAGATATGGTGCTATACGCTTTACTTCACCTCCTAAGGCATCTTATCATTTCCAGGCAGGATGAATTCACAACCTGCCTCATACATACTTCAGTGGGGTGTCAAAAGAGTATTCATAAATGGAGTGAGAGATCACACAGCTGTTGGAGAACAGGGAAAAGTGGCACATTTTAGAAATGATGTGTAACATGACTGTAATTTCTCTACTTTGCACTCGCTCTTTTTCACGCACATACACGAACATGCTCAAATGCCTCACGACCTTACACACTCTCTCTGGCTGCCTGTCCTCTAGCTGCATGCTGATGAGCCACTTTGAAGAGCCAAAGCTGACAGATGATGAGGAACCCCCAACAGAACAGGACAAGAGGAGGAAACTGGTGAGTGTTTTACCCTGTGCTCACTGGTGTCACTCGATGACACACACCACCAAATGGCTGTTATTGATGAGATATAGCGGATGCTGATATAGTACATTAAACTGAATCGACGAATTGAATTCACTTCATTGCTACTTCAGTTCACAGACCAACAGGTCAAAAAGTGTTTAGTCTAAAGAAATCAATTTCTCATGGTCAAGATTGACGAACATTCTACATAACACAGGGGGTTAAAGGTTCAAATTCTTCATGTGTCGCTATGGTTCTGGTACAGTAAATACTTTGTATGCGTTAATGTAGGTGTAGATTAATCAGCTAGATTTATTTGAGGTCAGTATCAATAGTAACAGGTATTTTAACACTATAGACTGTATGTTTGCAGTTTCTTTACAGAGAATTACTGCATTTGTAAATATGTATTTGGTGATACTAATGTCCCATTAGTTAAGTTAATAAGTTAATACATTTACTATCATCAATTAACAGTTATAACAGTATTTATAATCTTTGTTATAGTTAGATCATTGTTTGTTCATGTCAGCTAAGGTCCATTAAATATTAACAGACACAGCTTTTGATTTAAATAATGTTTTAGTAAATGCTGGAATTAACAGTAAGTAAGATCATTCAATTCTATTGTATTTGTAATTGTTAGTTTATTGTTAAAAATGTAGTTATCTATTATTAACAAATGTGAAGTGTTACCACTTGTTTGATTCGATGAACCTTGTTAGAAAAGTACCGACTCGTGGGTGGAAAACTGTGTGGTTTTGTGTTTCTCTTCTTTTTTTATGGGAACCGTCTCACCAGAAGTGTTTAGATAAAAACAATAGTGAGTGAATAAAATGCCATTGCAGTGTTTTGGAGAGGATTGTCATGAAATCTCAGTCTGTCTTTCCCTAATGTTATTTTTGTGTGACACCCTCATGAGTATGTTTCAGCTGAGTGGCGCTTCTGATAGAAAATCTGCCAACAACAATAGCTTTCAAACAGCCACTGAATATGAGCAAGTGTACTATGTGAAGTGCAGTAGTTCAAAAGCATTTTAAGTGAGTCATTTCTTTTAATTGTCTGTATGATGAAACAGTCCTGGTGGTATTTCATACTTTCAGCTGGTAGCTGGTTTGAAATGAAGCACATTTTTGTGTTTGTAAGTCACAACCTTTACTCAGTGGTCTTATGACAGTGTTTCTTTGTTAGAGAATGATGTGGGATGAACCTCAGTACCGAGAGTTCTCGAAAATGACAGCGGTGACTAATCAAAACACAATTGACTTTTTTTTCTACAAAACATTCTGCAAAAGTATGTATAGAGGGATTCATTTTTAATTTAATACAGTGCTGTTGTTGATGATACCTTGCCTTTTCAAACTACAGTTTGCATTAGTACTATAGCCGGTGACATGCAGACCGTTCACAGCATCACAATGCAGCTGCTTTTAGATACAAATAAAGGTCATTTACACAGAACATGTTTTTGCGTTTAAGGGATTGTTCACCTGAAAATTAACATTTTGTCATAATTTACTGTCCCTCAAGTTGTTCTAAACCTGTATCCATTTCTATCCTCTGTTGAGCACAAAATAAGATATTTTGAAGAATGCTGGTAACCAAACAATTGACGGTAGCCATTGGCTTGGAAAAAAATGGAAAACACATTCTATTGAAATCAGTGGCTACCATCAACTGTTATCTTACCAACATTATGAGAATGACAGAATTTTCTTTTTGAAGTGAACTTTAAAAAAGCAGTGTAGTGGAATAAAAAAAAAGAATAGATACGTTTTAAATTGTAAACGCAACACTTTTGTTTTTGCCCCCATTTTTCATGAGCTGAACTCAAAGATCTAAGACTTTTTCTATGTACACAAAAGGCCTATTTCTCTCAAATATTGTTCACAAATCTGTCTAAATCTGTGTTAGTGAGCACTTCTCCTTTGCCGAGATAATCCATCCACCTCACAGGTGTGGCATATCAAGATGCTGATTAGACAGCATGATTATTGCACAGGTGTGCCTTAGGCTGGCCACAATAGTTAGTGAGTCCAATGCTAACGTACAAACTAAAATAGCGGACTGTTCTCACGTCATGTACGGTGTAGGTCAAAAACACACCTATAGGTTTACCGATAGGTCAATTGCAATGGTCCGATATGTCTGTCTAGCTTATGTTTACATAGAAAAACAAAGACATCCATTGATCAACAATTAAACAATTGCAGTTGGATACCATCACCTCTGAATACTGTTTATTTGTCTGTCAAGTGCTCGAGTAGACAAAATGACCAAATTATTCATGCCTAATAACTAAACTCACACATACGTCCCCTGAAAGACTGAAATGCTTCAAGTAGGAGGGATGAGATTGACAGGTTATTATATAGTTAATATGATGTAACCACATAGAGACCATTGGACTCAAATAAGCTTGTGTTTTGTCTGGTAATAGCGTATTTACTTATGGAACATGTACCTGGAACACTTTGACATGGCGGTACTCAAAAGCAGCGGTATATTGAATTACGTTATATTTCCTGCAGGCTGTAATACAGTGTTCAGAGCAGTTTTGAAGAAGCACCGGAGTGCAAATTATATTGAAAGAGGAAGGTGATGGAGGAAATGGACGCGGCGAGCAATCAGTCCGCACATAACAGGCGGTGGGGTGCCGAACAGTCAGTAGATAAAGTCAAAGAGACGTATAATGCTACAAATCTGCCCTGAAACAGGGAAGGTGTAAGTTCCTCCTGGTTAATGATGCACAAAATGGATTAAAAGAAAAAATGTCCTTTTTTATCACTTCTCCCAGCATGAATGCAGGTTTAGATTTAAAAGGTTTATTTCGAATCATCGGAGCCATTAACCACCAAACTGTCATGATGTTACGGACAGGGTGATATTTGTGCAGTCGTTCCTGTACGAAATTGGTGCCAGCGGCTTTAGACAGCAGGACAGTTCTGGAATGGGGGGACGTTAACCTTGTTTAACCTTGTTTCCCAAACTGGTTAACCTGTCATTGTGTTGTGACTGATGTGCGGCGTTTCTCATTGCCATTATAAAAAGAAATAGAACTGAAATGGCTTCACATTGGTGTTTTATAGGCAGTCTGCTCTCATTTTTTTCTGACATATTTTGTCATTTACAATAAGGCGGCATAGTTTTTTGTAGTTTATCCCGACTCAATGAAAGTACATTTAAACAGTGTAATTAAGGAGATGGTTTTGCTTACATTCATTCATACTGACAAGTATCTTCCAAGACGGCATATAGCATCCCACGGCTATTAATTTGAAGTGGGTTAGTCAGTTTTGATGACGTGAACAGGATAGGTTAAACATGCGTAATCTGTTATTGTTGATACTGCCTCTTGCATTAGTGTCTCTGTCATAGTCAAACTCAATACCGTGGCTCATCCCGGCCTCCTCTTTTTCTTGTCAGTGCCTGCCTTCTCTCATTATTTGTTTGTGCGCTTCAGGGTTTGAAGGTCAATCCAAACAAGAATACTGAATCAAAACCGTTTGCTTTCCGGGATGCGATATTGCATAGCGGATCCATCTATTTAATAAGCACATTTCTCTCTGATTTATTGCCCATGAATCCCAGGGTGTGCCAGATTCAGTTAGCCTGTTAAAAGTCTTTTTATTTAATGCTGCTGTGAGCAAAACGCTCCTCATTTCACACGCTTTTAATTTTTCACATTTCATTAACCTGTGGTGGAGGGTTTTCCGTGTTTTTGTTTGGTTCGTGGAAAAAAGTGATCGTTTTGAAATTATGGGCACTTGATATCATGTGCATTCAAATATTTTATGGCCTTATTTAGATCTAGCCTACCTACACTACTGTTAAAAAGCTTGGGATCACTAAGATTTTTTTTATTATTATTATTTTTAAGTAGTCTCTTATGCTAAAATACTTTAATATTGTTCAATATTATTACAATTTAAAATACAATGTTTTCTACTGTAATATATTTAAAAATATAATTTATTCCTTTGAGGCAAAGCTGAATTTTCAGCAAACATTACTCCAGTCTTCAGTGTCACATGATCCTTCTGAAATCATTCTAATGTGCTGCTAAAGAAAACAATTTGCAAACAAATATGATAATTATTTTCTTGGGATTCTTTGATAAAAAGTTCAGAAGAACAGCTTTTATTTGAAATAGAAATCTTTTTTAACATTAAAAATAAATGTACTGTCACCTAATATCAGTTTAATGCATCCTTGCTAAATAAACGTATTAATGGAAAAAATAATAATCTTACTGACTCCAAACTAAATGATAGTGCAGTTTTTCTAGTGTAAATTATTAGCCAGTGACATTGACATTATTGAGAGGAATTAACCTGTGACAGGGTTTTCTTTTATCTTTGGATTGGTGAAATTGCTATCTCTTGATATCATCTGCATTCAAATATGTTATGTTGTGGTTTGAACATTTAGCTTTTATTTTATTCCCAAATCATTAATTAGCTGGATGTATTAGCATATTCAGTGAGAGAATCACAACCAAATTAGAAACCAAAATTTGACATAAAATATTTAATTTCACAAAAAATACTTTGATTCTGAAATAATGACAGCTTTCTCCAGTCTGCCTATAAAATCGTTCAAGCCGGCCCTCATGGTTTTAGCCTAATTATATTATTATGCAGTTGTTATCACATTATAATAATGGCAGCAAGAGGGAGGAAAATGTCACATGGAAGAAACAGACATTAACTCATTTGGAAGCTCAGGCATTGGTTCAATGGAGAATAACATTTAGTAGGATTTTGTCCTTGGGATATTTAGTCTTTTAATGGAACTAGTGACTTTTGTGTTGAGTATCAGAGTTCTCTTGTCTGAAACTTTAGTCATTTGTTTACACATACTCATGTCATTTCAAACCATATACTGTATTTTTTTTCTGTAGAATATAAAATATAAAAACTTTGGATTGTATTCCTAGTCATTTAAATATATCAGGGAAATGTTTGTTTCCAATCATTCATTCATTGTGGATTTAATTTTATTTAGATGTTGTTGTTTTTTGTGTTTTCCCCCATTCAGAATATTCTGTGGTTACATGCAAGAATTTAAAAAGGTCTCTGACATTTTCCACACCTAAATGAAGAGCTCTCAGCATGTCTCAGACAGCTTAACCTTCAGTCTGTTGATAGGACCACACTGAGAACCCTCTCAAGCGTTCTCTCCTCTCTTCTGTTTTACGTGGCCACGCATTAGCGCCGCTAGCATAACAGCACTCTGTCCTCTAGAGCTGCCTCTTAGGATCGAGCAGCGCCTCTCTTTCCTCAAGTGACTGGAGAGGATTGTGTCAGTGGTGTTTTGAGTCAAGTTGATAAGTGGTTTCGGACACATTTTTGCTTCATCTGTTGGAAGTATCATGCAAGATAGGTCTCTTTCTCGTATCTTCTCACATTTTTGAGTTAATTATGTGGTGTTTTTAATTATTTGGTGACAGACTCTGGTATCCAGAGTCTCTGGTATCCAGTGAGCAGCTCTCATCAGAGTGTTTCCGTCAGAGTCACGGCTGACTCTTAATCTCAGATTGCTCCGTGGGAAGTTTTCCTGCAATTAGCAAATAAACATTAGCTTAAAATGCATCTGCTAAATGGCTTATGGGGAGAATGGGAAGAATTGCGTCACCCTCTTAGCTATCTAGCAAACAGTAGAGTTTTTTTGTCATGTGACCATTTTTTATATTAATTTTTTAATCATGTGACAATCTTTTTTTGTTTGTTTTTATTTATAATTCTATAATTTATATATTTGTATTTTTTGCTGAAATATAATTAGACTAATTAGAATATAATTAGCACAACACTGAAATCTCCACAACATAACGGAAACAAGCCACAACACAACAGCAAAAAAAAGCCACTGTACAAAAAATTAGAACAACGCAATGTAAACAAGCCACAATACAATGAAACTAGTCTTACCCAATCTTGGGCAAGTTACTCTGAAAATGTAATTAAATTACTGATTACTCCTTTTAAAAGTAATCATTACTGTTCTGATTACTTTATTTCAAAAGTAATTAGTTACGTTACTTTTTGCTACAACCATGAAATTTATGAAATGCCAGCATGAACGCTCCCGAACATTCACATCCTCAACATTCACAAAACACTGTTATTTTTAACTAAAGCAAGTGGCTGCTGCCTGCACGGTTTGGCATGACAGAATGCCAGCAAAGAACGCTGCATTTATAATCTCTAAAAGACATCTCCGTTCACAAATCTTATATACAATGAATTTATAACACAATGAATATATATGCATAATGAATCTTTCATAATGTCTACAATTCATGTGTTATGATGAGAGGATTCGTGAGCATGCAAATTTCAGCACTGCACTCCTGACTGGCCATTGCGTTCCAGAAATCAGCATTGCTCAATGCTGCAAACACGTGTTATAGCCTAATTAGAAACTCTGCCTAAGCTTGCGCCTGTTAATTGTTTATATTTTATATTAGTTTGTGTTGCTTTTATGCAATAGTTGAATAACAATTTAGATATTTCTATTTTGCCGGAGCCCGCAAATCATTTTATTCTCTCGCAATCCCACACACACGAGTGTCTACCCACCCGCACCAGCACTCGCCCATCTTGTCCCGCTACGCACTTGCAAATTATAACGCATTAAATTACTCTGTTTCTAAAAATGTAATCAATTACAGTAGCGCGTTACTAAGTATTTTGTTACTGCCCAACACTGGTCGTAACACAACGCAGTTAGCACAACACAATGAAAACAAGCCACAACACAACAAAATTAGCACAACAGAAACAAGCAATGAAATTTGAGCAAAACAACACAATGTAAACAAGCCACTACACAACGGCACACAGACAACACAATGTAAACAAGCCACTACACAACCAGATTACCACAACACAACGGAAACAAGCCACTACACAACAGATTACAACAAGCCACTACACACAGCCACAACACAACGTAAACAAGCCACTACACAACCAATTACAACACAACAATGAAACAAGCCACAACACAAGTAAACAAGCCACTACACAACCAGATTAACACAACACAACGGAAACAAGCCACAACACAACGTAAACAAGCCACTACACAACCAGATTACACAACACAACGGAAACAAGCCACAACACAACGTAAACAAGCCACTACACAACCAGATTAACACAACACAACGGAAACAAGCCACTACACAACCAGATTACCACAACACAACGTAAACAAGCCACTACACAACCAGATTACCACAACACAACGTAAACAAGCCACTACACAACCAGATTACCACAACACAACGGAAACAAGCCACAACACAACGTAAACAAGCCACTACACAACCAGATTAACACAACACAACGGAAACAAGCCACAACACAACGTAAACAAGCCACTACACAACCAGATTAACACAACACAACGGAAACAAGCCACAACACAACGTAAACAAGCCACTACACAACCAGATTACAACGTAAACAACACACACGTAAACAAGCCACTACACAACAGCAAACAAGCCACAACACAACGTAAACAAGCCACTACACAACCAGATTAACACAACACAACGGAAACAAGCCACAACACAACGTAAACAAGATTACAACACAACCACAACACAACGGAAACAAGCCACAACACAACTACTACACAACCAGATTAACACAAACCAGATTAAACACAACAAGGTAAACAAGCCACTACACAACCAGATTAAACAAGCCACAACACAACGGAAACAAGCACAACCAGCCAACACTACACAACCAGTAAACAAGAAACAACAACACAGATTACAACGTAAACAAGCCACTACACAACCAGATTACAACAACAAGGACAACAACAAGCCACAACAACACAACAAGTTTAAACAACACTACACAACCAGATTACAACAACAAGCCAGATTAACACAACACAACAACAAGCCACAACACACAAGCCACTACACACACAACACAATTATTCACAACACAACGAAACAAGACAACCAAATTAGTAGCACAACACAACGGAAACAAGTCACAACACAATTACATTTTATTTTAAATTGTTGTGGCTTGTTTCCGTTGTGTTGTGGCGATTTCATTGTGTTGTGCAAAAACTCTACAAAAATATGATAATTGTTTATTATTTAGGTAAGTGATCATGGAGAACATGATCACTAAGTCTACCTAAATGAGCTATTATTGTTTTTGTGTTTTTCTTTCAGGTTAAGTAATTGTTTTCAGTTTGTAATCTTGTTTCTGTGGCAGAGTTTTTTGTTGTGCTGCTGCTGTGCCAGAAATGCTAATTTTGACCTTTCGTAATCTCCGGCTTCAGGGGTATATTTAGTCTTGAGAAATTTCAAATAAGGGTGTTAAATCTTGAATGTTAACTTCATCTAGACCTTTGAAAAGACCTGATTAGCTCCCCCCAACAACCCCACCCCCCCCGCTCCGTAAAGCATAACTGTGTGGGGCAAGGGAAATATAATCCAGATTATATTTTATGATATACTGAATTCACTTTGACACTGTTTCAATGGATATCTTCCCAGAAGTGATATACATTTTCAATCTGTGAAGGGAGATGCATTTATATTTGATACTATTGAAATGCCTGAAACAATTCAATGTAACAATTTAGAAATTTGTGTTGCATATAAGATGTCATTCTTGGTAACGTTTCTTTCTTCAGTTCAGACAATTAAAGCGAATAGGGATTATGTTTGACATATTCTTGTTTTACAATGTACAATATTGCCAGACTTCTGCTTACACAGACAGTTTGATTACTAGAGGGATTAAAGCTAATCAATACATGGATGCTGTTTTATTGCACAAAGGGTAAAATTGCTAAGTCTTTCTCTCATTCATCTGTCAGGGTTAAACCACCAAGACAGTTTGCCATCTTATTTTAGTGAACCAGAACTGGTTTCCAGTAGTAATTTTACCAGTCTCTGATAAGCAGGGTCTTGATTCACAAAGATCTTCTTTAAGAAGTTAGTTAGAAAGTAGTTTGTAAGAATGTTAAATTCTTGAAAAATGTCAAGTCAAGTTTAATCATGAGAAATCATTATTTACATTACTCATAATTAGTGTCACTTCATATGTTTTCACACAATAATATGTATTATATGTAGTGATCGACCGATATTGATTTTTTTATTACCAATACCGATTATTTGTACGTTTATGTACCCGATAACCGATATGCAGAACCGATATTTATTTACTGTTATAAAGTAAATCAATAACTGAGTGAAGTCCATTCTTCACTTTGGTTTTTCCTCCTTTCAGTCATCTTAACAACAACAAAAAACTGTTGAGAATTAGCATTTTCATGTAAAATGTAATCTTAAAATTACAACAATAAAAACATTTATTTATAAAAAGCATCATCAGCAACACTGATATTAACAATAAGCAAAAGAATGTATAATGTTTTCAAATGGAGAAAATAAAGGACAGGAGTCATATCAGCTTCATTTTAAACTACAGTTTTAGGTTTATAAGCTGTTTAATAGATTAAAGAGTGAAGAATAATTCACTGAATAATGTTCTCTGGAATATTGAAATAAGCTATAACAAACAAAACATCGTATTTTATTGCATTTCTTAACTGGCATGTTTTATCAGAATTATTCAAATGTTTTTTGTCATTCTAAATTATGAAAACTGCTGACAGCGCGGTTTATCTATGCATTTACACAGAACTATACTCAAACTGCGATCGCTTGCGGAGATAATAAATAATTAATTTTGATAGAGATGTTTATTGGCGAAATAATGGTTCTATAGTAAATGTTAATATAGTTTAGCGTGTTTCAAACAAGTGAATCTTGTATAAAGTTACATGCGGTGGCCGTGCTGGAGCATTTCCTGAGTGAACAGTGCCCACTGCTCCAAGTCAAACAGAGAACACATTTCACTGCTAGTTATACTCTGTATAATTGTGTATGTGACAAATTAAAAAAACGATAACCGATTATGGTAAAATGCTTAAATATCGGGAAAAATATCGGTAAACCGATATATCGGTCAATCTCTAATTATATGTAACTAATTTAGTGTTAACATGCTTAATATTTTAAACATTCAACAAATTCAATAAACATCTCACCTTTGGGTATTTAAGACAATTTGAAGGATATCCTAACTTTAGAGTAAAGATAAAACAACATTCTTTGGGGCCGTTCACACAGAAAGCATTTTGCATTCCACTGTGCTGCTTTCCATTGTTTTTCTAAGTGGACATTCACTAGATGGATGTGTTTGACTGTTGCGCTCAAGTTAAAGTAGTTATTTTGATAACTTGTTTCTATTTTGTCCACTGCCGCAAGTCTCACATTTTTAACTGCAAAAATGCATTCTGTGTTAATATTTTTGGGAATACAAATATTCTTAACTGCTATTTCCTTTTATTTTCCAACTTGAGAATAAAGTTAAGAAGAAATTTGTTCTGTTCTATTTTGTGAAACCCCAGTATTGTTATCATTTTAACTTAATGGGTGAAATGTATAACAGTCTTAAGGTTTACCATTGAAAAAAAAGTTCAGCATAGCTACAATTCACCATTAATGTCATATGATTACAACTTTGTGACGAGCCGTTTCCTCTCCAAATGCTTTAAGACTACAGCAGCCTCTGACTTTGAGAATCCACGCATTATTAAATGATCTGATGCTGTGACACATCTGTCAGCCAGAGATATTAAAGTCACTGGCCCGAGTAGGGCCACCCGCAACTCACTTCTGTGTGACCCGACAGATTAAAGAAAAGCCATTGCTTGCCAAGAACACGGTAAAAGACAATGTCCCTCACAGGAGAGGATGATAGTTGATTCTGAATGACTGATGCGTGATTTGTATGGTAAAGCGTCGTTCTCATTTAGTCCACGGCCTCTTTGAGTGACTTGATGAGGCTTAAAACTCTAATTAGAAATTCATGAAGCATGGCTCCATCTCTTTGATCCACTCCCTCCCCCACACCCTCATTACCAGCCCAGTAAAGTGGATGCAAAGCACACCATTAATATCATTTAGAGTCTATTTTAAGAGCCTGAGAAAGTGCAAAGTAAGCAAACGTGGGCTTAACCTTTCAGACAACTTTGTAAGGTAAGGTAGGATTTATTGCCAACTCAGGAAGTAAATTACAGCTGCCCCATCATTCCTGAAAATTGTTGATCTACATAAACAGTCAGGTTGACCTATCCTTTTTGGAAAATGGATTTATGGATTGGATTTTAATACCTTACAGTGCTGGAGATGTGCAGGTGTAGTCACTGGGCATACAATTCACTAGGTTTTGAATGTACAGTTGGGCATCAGAAAATGTATTTACCATTTCAATACACATCAGTATTTAAGAATACAATCTACTTTCATTATATTATGTATATTTATTATTATTTTTTTAATGATACTTAGTTAATATTTAGTCCATTATTAAATTAATATGAATGTAATCAATTGATATTAATATAATGTATGAAAATAATTCTGATCATTTTAATTGTAATGATAATTTTGACTCCTGAAGGTCAAACTCATGGAATTGTCTTCTAAATAGCAGAAAATACACATGGAAATGACATGCAGATGAAGTTATGCATAATAAAAAAGGTGGTGTAATCTCCATTTTAGTTACTTTGGGCAGGAGACAGAATGAGGATTAAAGTGTATACATGTGTGCACGATCTTCTGCTAACTTGGTTTTCATAAATTGAACAAGTGTTTGTAAAACATTCATGGGCGGGATATAATTCTGGAATCTCGGGTATGCAAAATCTGCCTCAAAGATGAAGTCTCAGGACCATTTGAATGAACGTTGATTAATATGTAAATCATTAGAGACTGTGATGTTTGAGATTGTGTTCAATGGAACTGCTGTGATCGTCTCAGACATCTTTTCTTTTGTGGAGTAGACACTTTATGGGCAATATGAGAGAGAGCCCATAATCCGATTTTCTCTAATGGCTTGTCTTTTCCAAATGTACATAAATGGATTTTGTTTTTGTTGTTTACTTGAGACTGACAAACCTCTTTCAGGTTAGAAGTATTTTTATAAGTATGTTTTTTTTGTGCCCCTTCATGAACACCAAACCAAAAATATCATCCTAATAACCAAAACTCTTACTATTATTGCTACAACTACTGTTTTTGATTTTAATACATGCGTGTTACAAACGTTAATGAGAAGAGGACTTTTGTAACATCTGCAAAACTTCTGAAAACCATGACTTAAAAAAAATATTCATAAAAATATGAAAATTAAATCTGCACAAATCTTGCTTTGGTCTACATTTATGAAACAAGCTGAATGAATTCATGTGGATATGATATTAAAACCTTCTTGCACAAATGATTGCATTCAAATCAGCGGGACAGTTTATAAAAGAATAGATGCATGAATGATTTAAACACGTTTCATGAATGTGGTAACTGAAAAAAACCATGAAATTATTTATTTATTTTTTTCTCAGATGTACTTAGGATTGAAAAAGGTTGTCAAATTCTAGCTGTTGTCAATTTTCACATCTCCTGACTAATTATCTTTTTAAAATAATATAATGTGATGTTCTTAATGAAAGTTATAAAACAGTGATACTGAGTAAATCTTGCTTTTTGACTTAAGTCTGTATGGGGGATCGCTGAGACTAAAATACGCTGAAAAAAATGGATCAATGGTCCAGTTTAGCTTAAATATAGATGACTGCCTTTACTTTTGAGTACAGTTGGGATTGACTTTATTGGCATTTACTCATCCGGTCTTCAAAGTTTATTTTTTACTTTATTCATTTGATGAAATCCATTAAAAGTTCACCGCGGCTCGGGCAGGATTTCTTCCAGAGGTCTCTCTGCTTCATAGCACTGGCTTTGCTCCAAATAATACTTCAAAGTTCCTTTTCGGAGTGCCTTCTTTCTTAAAGCCATCCTTGTTTTTCAACAAAACCCTTCAATTTTTCAAGGTCCTAGTGCTTCCTGCACTCTTCTAGGTCCAGAACTAATTGATTTTTCTTAGATATAATAATACCCAGTCTAGGTTTCAGTTATGCAGAAGGATCCATGTTTAGTACCCATTTTGAGGACTTCAGATTTCACTCTTCTTTCCAGAACTAATTGATTTTTCTTAGATATAATAATACCCACTCAAATTCAGGCTCTTTCCTGTGCGAGTGCCGACAGTAGTGTTTTCTATTGTCATTCCACTCGCACGTATAGCAGTAGATGCTGTTTTCTGTGAATCTCAGTTGCATTTTGGTGATCATATATCACTTCATTTCATCCACTCATAAAAGAATCCTTGTGTGTTTTTACTACTACGACTTATGACGGTGAACATGTCTATAGCCCCTCCAAGCTCAAGGATGCTTCTTTGACCGAACAGTGGAGTTTTTTTTTAAGCTGTCCAGTTGCAATTGATAGATGTATTGATCGTGTTCTCATTGACTCAATATCAATTTACATCAGCTCTGGAGAAATGTAAAATCGGAGGCCTTTCTTATCATTGATCTGTTTTTTGATACTGTAACTATGTTCTTTTAAAAGCACACCGTTTTCCAGCTCATGGAGTAAAGATGAGTTTTGTTTGGAGCGTCAGAGTGCCTTTCTTATCAGCAGCTGCATTACAGTGAGACAGACTGTGCTAGAGATTTTTGTATTAATATTTTATTTTTGTTTGCAACTCAACTACAACTTAATTTCGTTATGAATAACCTTACTTATTAAAAATCACCTTTTTCTAGCCATGCCATTTTTACAGCATCTTACAGCTCTCCAAAGGTCGAGTAATTGGTCAAATGTGTTTATCATACCACTATGTTGAAGCTCTTAAAGGCTGTTGAGACAGACTCCGTTTGAAACGTGTTGATGTAATCTGGTTTAATTGGGTTATAGGTGTTATAGTGTATGTCAGCTGTATGTGTAGTCAGCAGTGTCAATGCAATGCTGTGTGAAAACCACTTTTCTCAGCAGAAGTGGCATTTTTTGAATTTGTAACTTTTCAGTAGCAATGTTGTTTTAAGTTGCAGGCTTTGTTAATAGACACTACATTACATTTTACAAGATAAACACATTTTTTTGGAAGATAATTTTGAGAAACATAAATGTGTCATGTGAAAATATATTTGAGTTATTCAGTTTTACATACCTAGCAACTACTATCTGATGACTTCTAATTATCACTGTAATATCACAGTAAACTAATTTTTTTGGAAGATAATTTTGAGAAACTTGCTGCTGCATGTGAAAATATATTTGAGCTGTTTTACATACCTAGCAACTACTAGTAATGCAGTTTTTTATGGTTTACTTATTTTGTGGATGTTTTTTTGTTTGTTTTCTAATAAATATTCATGCTACTGTTCAAAAATGTGGGGTCAGTAGATTTCTTAGGAAATTAATAGTTTTATTTATCAAAGGTGCATTAAATCAAAAGTCAGTAAATTAATCAAGAGCGTTTTAATTACAAAATTTTTTTATGTTTAAAATGAAAATGTCGTTTTGGTCTTTAAATACAACAACGATGGTGTTGGGTGAGATCGTAAGATATTAATCCTACTCACAAGAGCGTTTTAAGTACAAAAACCTAAATAATGTCTTTAAATACAACATCTGAACAATATTTGAGGTGTGTTAACCGTAGTATATGCCGAATAATTGCCTCCGGTAAGTTGAATTATTAGAAAATAATGCACACCCACTTCCCACGGGTGTGACCAGATTTTCAATTATTGCTTACTGAATGTATTTATATAAATATTAGTAATATAATAATAAGATGCTACATTAACACCACTAGGTGTTAATGACAAGTCTAACATATTGCCAGCATATAGAATAAATTACAGCAGGTACCTTTAAACTCCTCAGAAGACCCTTGGCTTTGAAACACTGATTCATTGAGCACGATGCAGAGTGAGTCTGACTCTGGAATGTTAAAATGTCATCTGGTGTAATTGAGTTCTAGTTTGTTCAGTGTATATTACTGTGTGTATAGCCAGCAGTGTCAATGCAGGGCTTTGTGTAATGAATCCATTATGACTTGTAAATTCACTTAGAAAGAAAAAGAAGCAGCTATTAAGGTTAAATCCCTCTGGCCTGAATATGTTAAGAACTCGCACGGTCCATTAAGTTCAGACAACACAAGGAAATCACTGTTGTAAATATCATCTCAATTTTTCCTCAGACACAATATTTTTGATTATCAAATACACATACTTGACAGAATCCCCTATTTAAAGCAATTGATCCGGTTACACTTTTAAAGATAAACGTGCTACAAAAGGTTCTTCAAGCGATGCCATAGATAGAAGAACCATTTTTGGTTCCACAAAGTCAAAGGTTCTTTAAAGAACCATCTCTTGCTTACCTTTTTATAATCTGAAGAACCTTATACGCCACAAAGAACCTTTTGTGAAACAGAAAGAATCTTCAAATGTTAAAGGTTCTTTATGGAACACTTAGACAAAAAGGTTCTTCTATAGCATCTTGAAGCACCTTTATTTTTTAAGAGTGTAGGTTATTTTTGCATGTGGCTCAGAGGGGCTGTGAGAGCATGATGCTTCTGATCCGGTGCTTGTATTCACATTGAGACACTTTTACCTGAGAGCCATCACAGAGTCAGATTAATCAGTGTGATCAAACACCTCGGGGGAAGATCTGAACACAGCTGCTGGGAGGAAGTTTTCTGTGCAAATGTCTCGGGGAAGGTAAATGTTGAGTATTGTGTTTTACACCAGTATTATATGAGGAGAGAGACTGTGTGTTAGACGTTTGTCATATTTAACCTTTTGGAGGATATTACAGTTTACAGATGGTGGCATTTGGAATCATTAAATCCAAAAGTACTGCGGAAAATGACTTTTTCCTCTTTGATTTTTCATATGCCGCAGGGTTAGCTGTTAGAGTTAATTTAGCGTGAATAAGTATAATCTCAAAAAAATCACAGCTGGCGTTGTTAATGCTCATCACTGACAGATGTACGCTCCATGACACACTTAATGTGTTTTAAATAAACGTATAATGTATTAATGAGCTGTTTATGTCATATTTACAACCATAACATTGCTGTTGAGTTTGACTGAAAGCATCAAGTCTCAATGTATCAATCAGCAAGTGTTAGAAAGAGGGTGGAAATTACACCATCTTAAATAGATTTCCAGCAGTGTTGCGTTTACGTAGATTTTTCTAGTCATTTGTTGCATAATAGAGACTGAAGCGTTAGCTTAATGTATGCAACTACAGCATGCTAATTCTCTCTCTCTCTCGCTCTATGCATGTCCCTCCCCTTCATTAGCAGAGCATTATTTATGGCTTGCTTTACAGTTTGACACTGCGTGAGTGCAGCGATGCAGATACATCAACAGACTGAAACATTGCTACTAGAAATATAAAGATATTTTTAAAATGTATTTCTTTCATTTTTATACTACTAACAAAATAAAAATAAATACTTATAGTAGTATACTTTTTTGAGCACAACAAAATTAAGTAAATGAGAAAATGTTAAAAAAAAATAATAATTAGCTCTTTGGTAAACATTATTGACATTGACTTTTTTTTGCCTGGTGGACCATAAAATGATCAAACGTACTACAGTAGTTTACATTTTGTTCTTTCATATTCAGAGACGAAAAGTTAGTTTTCTCCCAAAACAACCTTGGGCACTCAAAATTGAAGCCAAATATAAAATATTTAAATCTAAATGAATAAGAGTGCATCTGGAATCATGATTGTGGCCTGTTCAGCACATGCTTATGGAAGAAAAGCTATTCAGGCAGAAGAGGATGTAACAGAATACGGTTTCTATCCCACAGCACAGTTTGAGTCATTTGATCAATAAACCCTAATCATGTATTATGTTTCCCAGTGTATGACAGAAAGAAAGTGTGATACTGCTTTGTCTGCGCAATGGAAAGCAAACTCAATTAATGAATTGATCTTAATGAGGGTCTAGACGTCAGCTCTTAGCACAGGCGGCCACAGCAGTGATTAGCATATAAATACTGAGAGGGAATGTGTCTCATGTTTTCATTTCAGTCTTCGTGTGTTAAGTCACATGTGATATGAGCTCGGATCAATGCCTTTGCTTTAACACCAAGACAATTCCTTCACAATTGTCTTCTGACGTGTGTCACTGTCTCTGTCCTCCAACAGATACACCAAACAGAAATGCATGTTGAATATATATTGAATAGATTTGATGTATTAAAAAGGAGAACAGAAAAGTATGCTTAAGATCATGTTCCAGTATTGAACCTAACAAAAGCACATTTGTTTTCTTTTTCTCTTAAATGTCATTTTTATTTGTCTTCTATCAAAGCAGTTCTTTAACAAAACTCAAAAAAGGGCTTTTGTTTCAGTTTTTCATTTGCTTTTTTAGCATGTTTTTTGTTGTTGTTGTCATTGTATTTTATTCTGCAAGCAGGTGGATATTTTATTGAGTAATTCTAATGCTGGGTCTCATATATATTTTTTATCTTGGTATGATCTCTTTTTTGTATTAAGTACTTTATTATTTCATTGCAGTTCTGCATCCTGATATTAAAATCATCCCTTCACTCTTATAAACTCACTCTGGGCTTATTCTGAAAGTCTGATTCTCTAGAGTCTTACACTGGCGTCCCATAACTCACATTCTGTGTGTTTTTGTGAAGTGTCGAAGATCTAACATTTGGCACATACCAAGTTTAAAATAGACACTACAATTTGTTTTTCTTTTTTATTATTCCCCACCAAATAGTCAGTGAAAAGGAGGAAAATGTATATCAACATCAGGAGGACAAACGTGTGTGTGTGTGTGTGTGTGTGTGTTGTGTGTGTGTGTGTGTGTGTGTGTGTGTGTGTGTGTGTGGTGTGTGTGTGTGTGTGTCTGTGTGTGTGTGTCTGTCTCTGTGTGTCTGTCTGTGTCTCTCTCTCTCTCTCTCTCTCTCTCTCTCTCTCTCTCTCTCTCTCTCTCTCGCTCTTCTCTCTCTCTCTCTCATTACAACTGTTACCAAAATTGTCTAAATACATTGACACCAATTGTAAGTGTTTTTTTGTATTATTATTTGTTTATTGAAATTTCTATCAAAACATAATAAAATCCATAATATGTTTTTTTTTCTCCCTCTATAGCTGGCTCTTGAGGACCCTGTGCACTGTGTCTCTCTTCAGCAGTTTGTCTACGAGAAGCTGAAGGCTCAGCAGATGTTGATGGGGGACCAGAGCTTTCAGGCTCTCATGGAGACGGTGGACACGGAGATCGTGCGACAGCTGCAAGAGTTCATCCACGACATGTGAGGAAGAGACGACAGCAGACCGTTAAAACCAGTCCTCTGAGGCCCGAGATGTCAACATTTTAATGATAACCTAGAGAAAAGATCTTCCATATTTTTTAAACACACACTTTCATTTGCTTCCTCAAACACACCTTTTTCAACGTTTGAGACGGGGCAGAGAGGAAATCTATACTTAGACTGAGAAAGAGAGACTGTAAGAAGGTAATAAGTTGTGCGGTCAAGTTTTTGTAATGGGAAAAGAGTTTTGAAAGCGCCAATTAAAGGGCCCAAGCAGTGTTTACACAGAGTCTTCATATAAAAAGTTGTAATTGTTGTCATGACAACATTACGTTTTTTCCCGCTTTTCCTAATTACATTCGCTCCTAGATCAGTATATCAGGAACTACTGAAAAGTCATTAACAGTTTTGATTGAAAGTATTTTCGTATCAGATACACCTAATGAAAAATGAATGGATGTAAATGTTTACCTTCCCGTAACTATTGCTGCTAATGCTCCAACACTGTACCTCTCACATGAGGTTCACAGGAGATCATAAGAACCAAATGCATCAGAAACAAATGTCTATTTTAATCAAGTATACAGTGCATATGTATGAGTGAAAATTCTTACTGCCGTAGCAAGCTTTCTTTTTTTAAGTTCATGCAATTATAAGTGCATATAGATTTATAGAAATGTTTTTGGTTGAAAATGGGATGTTAAAAAGCTGAGTCATACAGTACAACGACTGTCACTGTGAAATTAATTTTGTGTCTGATTAAAAGCCTTATGCTTTAAGCCTTATTTATCCACCACTAACACACCTGATATTGTTTCTCACATCTATAGTAATATGCATGTTACATAACAGCACATTTCGCTCTGTAGTTTTCACATGTGAACCCTATTTTTTCATTGATGCAGCTTCAATAAAGTTCAGTACAGTCTGAAAATCACTGCTCACTTTGGTAGCTTGCTTGTACAATGGTTGACATTTTCTGAATGGTTACCATGACCCGAGGAACAGAAATCAGAGGCGCTCAGAGCTGAGCTTTTGAGTGTAGTAGTAAAAAATAGCTGAAATAATAAATACAAAAATTACAGCATTTAATAGTATGAATAGTTTTGGCCTAGCAGCTTCCAATTCTCTCGCTTTCCCCACTATATAAAAGCCCTCACTTTCATGCTGATGTAATAACCAGAAACAGTCCCTGGTGGCAAGATGTATGTGTTATTATTTACGTCTCTCACTTTCAGCCTCCATATTGATTAAGTTCTTGGCTACTACTAGTCTTTAAAGCAGAAGTCTTAAGCAGTGCTAGTTATTTAAAGTTATAAAAGGCTCGCTAAGCTTAAAGGTGATCTGTTTATAAACTGGCTTTCTAAGCAAAATGGTTTCTGAGATTGATTCACGCAAACCCATTTCTGGTTCGTTTCTATTGTATAATAGTTCTGCCATCAAAGTCTTGAAGTATTAACTTCACACACCCACGGGCCGCCGCCGTCTGTTGACTGACCTCCTGATAGTACACAGCAGAAACTGTGCGATAATCTTTTGCAAGGAAAGCCGCTTATTTTCTATATTTCAGTGATGTCTGCCATCATTAATGGACTGGGACTGATACACCAATATTTGAATCAAAAATATGCAAGGAAAAACCAGCTAAACATTTCCATTATCATAGCAACAAACATGTTTTTATGAAAAATATTGCATTTAGAATTTCATTGACGTAATGAAATATTTATGGCCAGTAAAAAGTTACATTTAAGCCTTAATTCTTGATTCAGACTAATACGATCGTCTGTCTGGATGTGTATCCTTACGTGTTGACTGGCAAAAATCTATATTGTTGACTGGTGTCTCATAAAACCAAAATAGCCACTGAACCTTTTTACATAAAGCAGAATACTAAGCTGATTGCATACATTCACATAGAGACATCTGAAAAATGTATGATTGTTTTGGCTCTTACAGCAGCTGAAACTAAAAATATAACACATTTCAAACATGATTTTTCATTTCCATTATGGATTACTAATATATTGATTGTAATTGTAATGCAATTACTATATTGACTGTAATACAGGGATTTTCAACCAGGGGGTGGAACCCAATAGCACAATTATAAGGGGGGCAAAATATGGATTTAAAACTAGTCAAAATGTGCTTTAAAATAAATATACTGTAAAATGAAGAGTAATTATATTCTATTTCTTTTTTCTTTTAAATGTTTATTTTGTTAATGCTCCACATATAATTTGTATTTGGGAACCAGGATTCCTACAGTCTTGGAAAAGATTAGGGATTTTATGTTATTTAGACCTAGAAAAGATTGAACAGTAATGTAAATTTATATTAATGAATATACATTGACTGTTGGACAGCGTTAAATATGCAGAAATTACCCAAAAAAAGCCAAAGAATGTGCAGAACCCGGCAGATTTTACTTGTTTTTATTTTTCTGAATTTTATTTTTCTGACAAGTGTGCAGTTGAAATGCTCAAGACAAACAACTACACTGAACAGCTATCATAAAACATAAAATCATCAGTCGTGGATCATGCAGGTAACAACGCAGTATTGAGAATCAGAGATATATACATTTTTGAATGTCATTTTTTATAAATTATGTTATTTGGCTTGTGGAATATATGTAAGCATCTGAAATAACATGCAATTTTCATGATCCCTCTTATTTTGTCATAAATATATATATACATACTTTAAATTTGTGTGATATACATTGTTCCAGTTATGCCAAGCTCTACATTTATAATATAATATCAGGTAAACTTTACTGAGAAACTACTATAAATGAGGGGCAAAATTACTGGAAAAAAATCTGTTCTTGAAACTTTTGGAATTCTGGAGTTTTATATTATATATATATAATGTAAATTTTCATTACCACTCTCTACATTTTTTTTTGAAAACAAGCAGATTTTTCATTGCAGCAGAAGAACCAGAAATATTTTTGCACAAATAGTGGTGCTTGGAATATTGTCTTGGACAATTAGGGGACTTTGAATCCAAAATATTGCTATTATACACTATTTGCATGTTATTTTACATAACTCGTTCAGTTTCACACATTTTATGCGATTGATGTAACAAAAAACAGTTCAGGGCAAGCTACCTCATCACACTGATAAGGAGACATTCTGCGTCAATACTACGAAAAAGATAACGACACAAAATGAGGACAGATTGACTTCAGAATGTATAGGAGATGATTATGATATAATTAAATCCCCCTCTGGGCACACAAGCACTGAACAACAAGCATCTTATATGAGCAGTCATTGCAGTTCCCACAATGCAGCGCTGTGTTGCTATTTTAAGAGTGACTTCAGTGTGAGGCAATCACTTGAGAATAATGACTAGAGAATCAATGCTTGATAGTGGACCTTAGGATTCCAGTTAGTCTAAATTATAAGAGTTTACTCAATGGTAAATACTGTTATCAATTAAGTGAAGTGTTCGGCCTGTTGCCCTGATCGTTTAAAGGAGCAGCTCAAGTGTACACTGAACTGCCGGAGGCTGAGACTAATGCGGAAAGTGCTTATTTATCATGTGAGATGTGAAGATAGAGTTTGTGTCACTTATATAAGGTTATTATCTACTCTCTTGTAAGCACTTTTGCTAGTATTTAAATATAAACAATTACTAAAACTGAAATTTTAGTAAACTACTGAGTAACAAAAAAGCTGCATTTTCCTGGAACCAATAAACGGTTTATCAGATCCATCCACATTCAGACAGGTTTTTGGCCCATCTCCACCTCACAGCTTGCTCTCGCTTCCCGTCATGCTGCTTGTTACAGCGGCCTACTTAAATCAATTAAAGGGACATTTATGTCTGCAGTGCTAAATATACACGTAGAAATTACTCGACAAGTTCAGTCAACTTAGTTTCCATTCAGCTGGAGTAATAATTGTCCAGAGTTTGAGTTAAAAGTCAAGAGTGACCGTGCCAGGCATTGACAGGAACAGAGCTTCGTGCCAAGGGAGATTTATGTGAAGCAGAACATCCTGGAAGACTTGTTAGACACACAGCAATCCAATTGTGGTATTGACCGAACAACATAGTTCACACTGAAAATCACGTTCAGCACAAATGGGGTTTACTTGAGTAAGTGTTTTAAGGGCAGAAAGTTATGCGTTATATAAAAAGCTCAACTTTTTGCCCTAACAGCTGATCAGCAAAAATGATTTTTTGTTTTCTTCTGGGACAGTCGGGTCAGTTGTTCAACTTTTGCTTGCCATGCCGATGCTTTCACGTTTAATTTTTTAGACACCTACCTGTATATTTATGTCTCTCAAAAATATTTTTCATTTGAGTACTCCCTAAAATAAAATATATATTTTTTTACTTTACTATGAAAGCTTCTGTATAAATTCATAAACACAATTGTGTAGGAAAAGCATATCATCAATCAATCAATGTAATTTTCAACCCCTTCCTACTGACTTCCAGGACTAGATTTCTTGCGATCCAACAACTGTGTAAAGAATGCACACCTAAGTGGAACTGAATGCTCTGTGTCTGAGAGAGTCAAATGTTTTCTTTTGTGTCGCTGCTGTCATTGCTATGCAGATGATACTCAATTGTATCTCTATCCTCCATTCTGTCTCCACAAATGCAATCTCAAAGAGGATCTCAGCATGCCTCTCTGACATATCAAACTGGCTGCCTACTCATCACCTCCAGCCTAATCTTGACAAGACTGAGCTCCTTTTCCTCCTTCACCAAATCTCTCAGTGTCCTAGTTGAAGGTCACATAGCTGCTGCCTCCAGGTGTGCAAAAATCCTTGATGTCATACTAGATGACCTTTGAAAATGCAACCTGCCAAGCTAATCTATAAGTAGGCTACTACAAGGACTTCTATACTACAGCATACTAATATACCAATTAGTACTACAGCACTAATTATATTATATAAATAAAGCCAGGGATTCTAGCTCATCTGTTAATCTACAGGCTTCCTTGGCATTGTGCGCATGACCAGAAAAACATACAGAAGATGCGACGCACGACGAAAGCACCAGTAGTAGCAAGCATGAAATATTCCAATTTGTATTGTGTAATGGTAATAATTATAACCGCACAGGTAACGTTCTTGTGACACGAAACCAGTTATAAAGCCATTTAGCACATCTACTTGTTGGAAACAGTACAGTGTTACTGGAAAACCTTTGCAATTTTGAAACAATTAGTTACGCTTGTTGCCAACATTTAGGCTACTTACTGTACTAACAACGCTAGTATAATTCACTTATCGTTTGGGTCCAAAAGTCTTCACTGCTGCTGCTCATTGGTGGAATGGATTCTTAGTAACAAAACAGGTGACTTGCTAGACACATTCAGACGAGGCTTTAAGAAAGGCTCTAGAACTTATATAAACCGCTTATGTAAAAAAAAACTTTGTGTCAGTTTAATGACTACTTGATATAGGACTTCAGTTCATTCACAATTAAATGTTTATGGTTTTGAAAAGACAGTACGAAGCCAGGTGTTAAAGATGAGCACATTAAATCCTTAAAACATGTTTTGTCTGGCAAAGTATGATTACACAAAAGCATAAAAAAGCTTTTGTTGTGACAGGAAAGCCACTATCTTTTATCCATTCAAGTGTCAAATCAATTTAAAGTTTCTTAACTGGAGGAGGAACAAAATGATGTGTCGAGGTGTCAAAACAGAGAAATAGGAAGCTGGTGTACTTGGCTTGCAGACGTGGGTGGCTAGAATCTTTTGTGCACTAAAGATGGTCGACCTGAAATGTGATTTTGTGTTCATGCACATACTCTTGAAAAAGGAGCTGGAGCCAGACAAAGGACAGATGTTTTCTCCTTTAGGCTGCATTTGCAATTTACATTCAAGAAAAATGTTTTATAGAAGCTGCTAAAACCAAAATATAGATCTACAGTTTTATTTAAATAATCGTATAAGCTAAATGTCATTGTACTTGGTGCAGGAAAAAAGCAAAGATGGGTTATATATGAAAAATTTACATCCCTAAAATATCAATCAACAGTGAAGAAAAAAGAACTATGAAAACTGATGAATAGTCATGCAACCCGTTATTATTTTTATATTGTATTTATTTTTTACATCTTTTTTTAATGAGCAGCAAAAAGTGAAAATGTAAAAAAAATAGTGGTACTGCACATTATAATGTTTTCACTTATTCTCTTAAAAAATGTAAGTTTCTTGATTGGCATTGATGGTTTCATGATACATCCATATTTTTTTTAAGAGAATAATTGAAAACATTATAATGTGCAGTGCCACTATTTATTTTTTTTTTTTACATTTTCACTTTTTGCTGCTCATTAAAAAAAGATGTAAAAAATAAATACAATATAAAAATAATAACGGGTTGCATAACTATTCATCAGTTTTCATAGTTCTTTTTTCTTCACTGTAGATTGACATTTTGGGATGTAAATTTTTCATATATAACCCATATTTGCTTTTTTCCTGCACCAAGTACAATGACATCCATGGAACCTTTCTATTCCACTTAAAATTCTTTATAGAGAAAAAGGATCTTTGATGTTCTTCAGACTAAGAAAAAGGGAGGTTATTTTGAGAACTGCTCACTTAGAGGTTCTTTGGGGAACTAAAAAACTGTTACTCTATGGCATTACTGTGAAAAAACCCTTTTGGAAACTTTATTTTTAAGAGTCTGCAAGGATAACAAAGCGTTTTGAGAGTGGAAAGATGTTATATTAATGCGTGCAATCCTTGTGGCTCTGTGGGACTCCACTTGCTGTATACTACTGCTGTTACAGTTAAAAGTTGCAATTAAGAGTCTGTGTAATTGTGCAATTGAAATGAAGCAAAGATCGCTCCAGGTGTTGCTGAACTCAGAGCACATGAACACAACAATGTGCTTAATCAGTGCTGTCTCTTTCTTTTTGTTATGAGCAGCAAGAAGAGTTTAGTTATGTGGCATGTCTGGAATAGGTCAATACTTTTTCATTAACAATGTCTTTATGCCTTTAGGCTCTCAATGTGTCCATTCACGCCTCCAGCAAAGCTTATTAGCAGCATGCACCCTGAGACTCCGACGGTATTCAAGAGCTATCAGAGATTTCAAATGAATCATTTGTATGATTTCATCTCTCTGATGTATTTTTCACTGAATCTTGGTATATGGATTATAAATAAATAGCTTTATAGGAACAGCTGGTATCACATGCGAAAGGAAAAAAGTTGCTATAAGAGGACATTATAATATTTGTGTGAAGCCCTTAGGTGGTTAATTGAGACCACAATCTTGCAAAGTTCATTTCGCAGTTTGTTTCAGATGATTATAGTTCTTTTGAAAGTGATAAACCAGCACAAACATCAGACTGTGACTTGATTATTCTCTTTAAAAAGGCCCTTTCATGTCATTCAGAAACTTTTTAGTTTGTCAAAAGCTTTCCATATAATGATGTCAGACTTGAACTCTTTAGCTGATGTTGAACTGTTCAGCTCAGGTTTGGAGATTTCTGATTGCAGTCATGTTTATTTGCACCAGGCGTCCTCCCACCCTTTGATTTGTACACTTTTCAATCACGTTCCAATGATTCCTTTGGGGAATTACACAGCTCCCCTGTGGTTAAGAGATGAGGAAATGACTCCAGACAGTCACCTATATTACTCTTCTCTCCTCAATTAGGACCTGGAGATGCTGGTCTTGATGAGACATTTTGACTCCAAAATAATTCATTACAGCTCCTTTCACAAGAGCGTCAGTGATCTGTTATCTCCCTGAGGGGGCGTCTGCGCTGCTGGAGAAGCGTGTGTTCTCTTGCAGTCATCAGAGACTCGGCATCATATCACTGAAATCAGGGCTCAGAAATGCGATGGGGGGATTGTTGAAGCCAAATCGCCTCAGCTAGGTCAACGAAAGGGAATTTCACAAAGTGAAACCGTGTAGCAGGATTTAGTGTTGAATGATACAAAAATAAATCAGGACAAAATCATTTTCTATTCATTTATTTGATCAAAAATACAATAAAAACTAATATTGTGAAGTATCATTACAAGATATTTTACCGTTTTTACGATCGCTATGACAATTTTTTCAATACTTTTAACAATTTTCCTAAACTCTTAACACAGTTAGCACAACGTCCGTCTGTGTAGGCTATACAATTAACACATTTTTTGTTGCTTTGACACAAAATGCATACAGTTAACACACATTTTAAATGCTCCGGCCACTTAGTGAAGTAGTCCATGGCAATTAGGACGTAACAGTTCCCAGCCTTCTGAGACTGGGAAGGGGCCCAGGATGTCGACTCCATCACGCTCCATGGGAGCCCCAACCAGGTACTGTTGCAGTGGGGCATGGGGTCGCTGAGTAGGTCCCTTCTTGGCTGTGCATGCATCACAGCAGTGAACATAGAGCTCGACATCTAGCCGGCATCCCGCCCAATAGAACCTGGCTTCTCAATCTCCGCAGGGTCTTTGCTACTGGCTAAATGGCCGGTCCCCACTGAACCGTGCACTATACGTAGAACCTGACACCGCAGTAAGGAGTAAGGTGGCCTTGCCATGGGGTGTCCGCCACTGACGGTAAAGCAGACCATCATGGAGGGTAAGGGTGGCCCACTGGGAGTAGTAGGTTTTCACTTCAGACCTTGCTCTGCTGAGGTCTGTTTGGCCAGTGCTAACCGGTGTGGACGCAAACGGATGGGAGGAGCTGCGCCGTATCAATGTCATGCTGTACTAGCCTCGTTCGTCCACAGTCCTCATCGCGTGCGGCAAAGATGTCCTGGTTGCGGGCAAGCACTTCCCACAACTGTTGATGCTGAGTGGGGGTAAGTCCTTCTCTGCTCCGTTGCCACAACTGCTGAACAGTCTGTACAGTCTCTTTTGATGGGGAGGGTACTGGTACGGTGAACTGCGTCGGCGTGGTGCTTACATTCCTGGGGTTAGCTTTCAAGGTGGATGCTGGACTATTCTGGCCAGTTGCTTGCCCCCGTGATGGGACCAAGGGCAAAACAATCACCCTTTGCCCTTTCTTTAGGGGAATGACTTTCTGACCAATTTGCAGGTAAGCCCCAGCTACGTTTACGCAGGCCCCACTCAGCGTCAAAAAGTATATTCCCATAATACAAGCATCTTCTATGTCAGCCACCAAAACTCATGGCCGAAAACACTCGTGCCCACCGTCACCTGCAGGCGCCTTCCTCCTTTAAGGGCCACCCACTCCCCAGTTACCATTCTCATCTGCATCGTAGTGGCAGACCACCCAGTTGGCATTGACCCTTCCGTTTCAGGCAGGGTTCCTGGACGGACAATGGAAATAGTGGACCCCGTATCAATGAGGGCTCTGCTGGCATGCCTGTTTAGAACACAGTACACGAACAAACGCTGGGTGTGACCTACTAGTGAACATTTCCCATGCAGGGGTGTAAACTGTGGTGGGAGTGGCCATCCCTCCACCGACTGCTCGCTCCTAGTTTTCCGGAACCACAGACTTGCGGGGCAACGGTGCAGGGGCGGGACAATCACGGGCCACATGCCCCACCTCCCCACAACGGTAATATGGGTCCCATCGAGTAGAGCACCTTCGCCGGTTCAGGGGCTGCTCCCTGCCCTCCTCTTGATTCTTGATGCATAAGATCACCCATACGACATATCCCATCAGAATCGTCGACATCAGCACGCTCAGCTTGGCGTACTCTGACAGGGGGGTGATAAAAGGGGGCCGCTGCTTGGGCTGTCAGAAATACAGACTCCGCTCGCTCTGCCTCTGCCAGTGCTTGAGGCAGGGTTTGGGGGGAAGATAAATTAATATGCTGTCTCCGCTTCTCTGGAAGCAGGGCTTGCAGAAATGCATGGAGAGCCAGCTCCTCCTGTGCTGCTGCAGCGCACTGTGGGTATCCTTGCCGCACATCGGCGGCCAAAGCACCCAGACTCTCCTCTTCCTTCCTCCGTCTACCCACCAGCTGCTCCCGTCTTTGCTCTGCCCTCTGCCGCACCCCAAACCGCTGTTCAAGTGCCCCTGTAAGAATGTCATAGTCTTTTTGCTCTGCCGGGGTGAGAACAAGCAGCACTTGTAATGCTGGTCCTTCCAGTGCAAGTGCCAGCTGAGCCGCTGAATCCTCCTTACTCCATCCAGTCCGCCAAGCTGCCAGATGCACTTGCGCAAAAAAGGGCTCAGGTGGCACAGATCCGTCATATCTGGGCAACTTAACATTCACCTGCGCTGGGCCAGACTCAACCCTATTCACCTCCCTTACCTGTAATGGTGGATGGCACTTCCTCAACAACTCAAAACCAGCATGTGTACTTCCACCGGCTGAAGCATCATCTTCATCCTGGTTCACATCCAGCCAGCACAGATCTCGCGTTTTCACCTCTAAAGAGAAGATTGGGCCATCACAGAAAAGATTGCGGCATTCCTACGAACAGGTAGCTCGTGCACTGGCTCCAGCCACTTCTCTCGCTCCCAACGCGGGTGTCCACATCGTGTCAGACGTGGGGTTTTCCCGCCACGGCTCCACACTTTATCTCGCATCTCCTCCACGAGACCGCTCAGATCGCGCAGGATGCGTTCCAATTCGTGCTCCGACATATCCCACTTCTGACACCAGTATAATGTCTGAAGAATGACAGATAAAAGACGCTCCGTGTATCCTCGTTTTATTAGAACGCTGAACAACCGTTTTCAGATGCACCAGCCTAACTCGCTTGTCTCTCTCTTCCGGGTCCTGAACTCCCCGCATTAACACTATCATTGCCAGTGCAAAACAAATAACAGCAGTTTCCCCATGATTATAAAGTCTGTGCGCTACAGTATTGATTCCTACACGTATTGGGGACTTTACCGATTTTTTCCAGGACATTTCCTCAGACAATGAAACTTAACCACAGTGTCCTCGGCTCAGACGGAGGGAGTCTATAGAGACTCCTATGTTCGTTAGTGCATCCCAAAACACAACACTTGAAAAGCCTCTTTGGCGCTGAATTATGGCAAGCAGTTTTAAAATGTAAAACTTTGTTTTGACTATCCATAAATATATCCAGCAGCTACAGCAAGTAATCAGTTATGGAGGCGGACCGCAGCTTCTCACACAGGGCTGTGTCTATAGGGCAGCGTCACAAATGGGCGGGACCTTTTTATATATATACATATAGCTCAGCTTATAATTTCATTATATTTTGCATTACAAATATTTTTTGCAGTCTGTGCATTTATCTAACAGCATTTTATCTGAATTAATGAAATGTATAAGCCTCTCTCCATCACTTAGACCAGTATTTCACCTTAAGTAAACCAAGGACTGACTGTTACATTACCCTTTACGAAATATACTCTACAAACAGAACCTGCTTGGACTTTGTCAAGGTCTCTTGTCTAACGGTGGCATTTGTTCACAACCCATATAAACACAAAAGGGGAGAAATGCTGAATGTACTGGCCACTCTTTTGAAAACATTACAATGAATGGGGACTGAGGCTTTAAGCTTTAAACAGTGCACAAAAGGACTATAGAAGTATCATATGGTCTAGTATGCTATGTATTTTATGTTAATCTAATTTATAAAGGGGAGCAAATACTTAATAGACATAGTATGAATATTACATTATTAAATAGTTATATTACATTTGGTTGTGTCTGTGATAATGCTGGTCTCAGTGAATAATGGCTCAAGTTTCAGTCTGTTCCTATATTAGTATCTAGCACACGAGTCACATGGACCAATTTTTATGGTGCTTCTGCACCCTTTTGAAGCTTGAAAGCTCCAGTTATAATAGGGACTGATTGCATGGAAAAGTGTGGCCAGTGCAATTCATTAAAGCTTCTCCTTTTTTGTTCAGACAGAAAGTCATGCAGGTTCGGAACAACATGATGGAAGCTGAGGTAAGTAAATGATGACAGAAGTCCAATTTTTGAGGAAAACTTAAGATCTCCCATCACAGCATGGTCTTAGTTTCTTGTGTTGGATGATAAGGCTGGTGTATTTCTCGTGTCTTAGTTTGCTGTGATCTTGGACTGATCCTGACAGTTGCCCTTTGCGTCTCTCCTGCAGCTTTCTGGCCCTCAGCTTCGTGTCGGCTTCAAAGAGCACACAGATTTCAAACTAGTGACAAGGTTTTAATTCGTATATGTGACCCTGATCCACAAAACCAGTCATAAGGGTCAACTTTTAATGATTTTTGGCATAAAAGACAAATCGATAATTTTGACCCATACAATGTATTGTTGGCTATTGCTACAAATATACCCCAGCGACTTAAGACTTGTTTTGTGGTCCTGGGTGACAAATCTTGACGTCTTAAATAATCTCCAATGTGTTGCTAATTTGGTGATTTCCAGAAACGCTCCTGGGGCTCGCTGTTGAAAGGAAGTCCCCTGAGAACACTGCTTAACAGGCAAGACTAGATGCAGGCTTTGTGGGATATACTGCAGGTGGCATTCCTGCTGCCAAAAAAACTAAATTTCCTTAACAAGCTGCCATTAGACACACCATTACTGGTTATCAACAGCTTGTGAAATCTGCAGAGTTCAAAATGACTCTCCTATTCTGCTTTTCACCATCCATCTTTAATTAAGCTACATAATCCTTTAGTTTTTGTCTTTCTGTGTGTTCGCCCACTCATATTGCTGTGGATTTCATTTAAGATGCTTCTCAAAAATGAAAGCCATTGATACAGTGTCTGAATTGGAAGGAATGGCAGGAATTTTGGGTTCAACAGCTAAAAACTAAATGGACGACAATGACCTTGGTTTGAATTTACAGTGAACAATCTAAAAGAGATTTTGTTTTAAATTTCTTGTCCCCAAATATTTTATTTTCCAGTTTGAAAACCCCTGGTCTATTTCATTGAATTGGCTTGAGCAGTCATGTAAGCAGTTATTCAATTATTTACACTATACCAGTAATCCTGACATTTAATACTTGGCCAGAAGTATATGGACACCCCTTACTAACTAATGGGTTTAATTAACAATCTCTTAATTCTACTAATCTTAAAGTTGTGGCATACAATTGCATTAAAGAGGAATTAGTGCTTCCATCTTTACTGCCAGAGTTTGGGCAGGACACTTTTCCCTTCAAGCTAAGCGAAAGTGAAAACTTTAATTAAATTTAGCTTTATTTTTCGTTTACTGAAAATCATTCTGAGAGCTCAAGCTTTCAACTCCAAGTAATTTGCTTTGGGTTTAGCAAGCTTTGTGAAGTTTAGGTTCAGATTTGAAAGCAATATTTTCAGGTCCATGTAGGATAGATAACAAATTTAGGTGGATTAGCTCAAATATCTGGATCATAATCACAAAACTCATGTGTCTGATTCTTGTAGAGTACCAGACGTGCCTATGTGTGCCTTGATTCCACAATGCCTTTTTAGATGCCGTCTTTCCATTTATAAAAGAAAAATACAGCACATTTTTGTTGGGCTTATTATTCTTGAATAACATTCAGATTTATATAATGTCAGATGAATGGGGCTTCATTTCCTTGCGAGTTTAATTGTCCTGGTTTATCTTGGTATCCTGGTGTTGTTGGCTTCCGAAGCAGTTGTTTGGTCTGGACAAATACATTCTATTTCTGGACCGCTGGTTTGTTCCCCTTCCTACTCATTGTTTGCATGGACCGTAAATGCACGCAAATACAAAATCAGGATGAATGCTTTAAATCTTGGCATTGTTAAGCCTTATTTTACTAGTATTTGTCCTCCTATTATTAGTTTTACGAGCCATTTTGAGATCTGAGTGGTAGAACCGGATAACAAAAAGTGTTTTATGTCTATCTACCAACATGTGTAAATGTACACTGTCAGTAAAAAAATGTCCCTTAATGGGTTTGTTAACTTGCCAGGTGAGAAATTAGGGAAATCAAAAATATTTATTTCCTTTATCCAATCCTTTCAATGAAGGAATGTGCAAATACCCCATTCTTTGCTCTTAGTCCACAAATACACAAAAGTGTATGAAGAATAATACACAAATAAATACTGAACCATATTGGTCTGCTTCCACAAGATGTATGTATGAATTCCCAAGAAAGCATATCATTTAGTTGAAGTATGTTTTCAAATGATTTGATGTCAGGGACATACATATAAAACTGTAAGTGTGATATTATGAATGAAGTAATTGGCACTTTATGTTGCCGTACAGAAAAAAATAAATATTTTCTAGAAAATTATTTTATAAAAAATTATATTTATTGCACCTTTCACAATAATTATTGCTCCAATATTGGCTTTTTATTTTCCTGATGGTTATAATAAATTATAGAGGTACTTATGTTTGAATAGACTTCCCCAACTAGGGTCCCCAGCGAATCTTGGCTATTTCCAGCAATGTGTATATGATATAAAATACAAAATGCCCTGAGCTGCCGCATTCACTCAAGGCTGAATATGCTAAATATCACATTTAAAGCTGCTTGTGTGAAACAAACTGTACTCTTAAAGGTTGGTTTTAAGTACTGAGGTTCAGTTTCCATTGTTTTGATGTGGTAGCAAGCCGTAAAATTGTCTGCCAGGACTACCATACCTCTTACATGACACAACGTAAGCAAAAAAGAACATCAAGGCCAGCTGCAAGACAAATGGCACTCTCAGTGAAAAACAAATGCCTCCATCGAGCTCCTGAGGAGCCGTGCTGACATATTTCAAAGATGTTTATGTTTCCTGACTCCTTGCTGATGCCTACTGACAAACTATGAAGCATTGGGGTGAAAGAACCTGAAGTGTAAAGGTCATGAACAAAGGCACTCAGTCCATTGAGGATTCACCTTCGGTAATACTGCATGAGAAAATCTGGAAATTACACTGGTGAGAAATCTCAGTGGAATTGTGAATATGGAAATTATTTGTATATGACTCGAGGCAACATTAAAATTGAATGAAACATGCAAGAGCATAACTGACATATTCACATAGTTTAAACCCACACAAACACAGAGTTCATGAATAAGCGGACATGCAATATTAAACTCTTCTTGGACTCGTTATGCTGCATTCAGTCACTATATCTTAACTGATTGGTGACAGCTATTTCACATTCAAGGTCTGCTCTTGGTGCATTTTGTCGTTGACTTCTAACCACAACTCATTTTCTGTTGGGACATCTCAGCATGACAGCACTGTAGCAAGTCTTTATTCCTCCACATGAGCAGTATTTGGCCCTCCGTTACATAAATCAATTATTAATAAGAGTGGCCTGCCAGATATATTTTGTGTGGACTTCCATCTTATATTTCAGAAGATGGAACAGCATTAACCAAGGTTGGAGAGATGCAGCCCATCTTTTTGAAGATTTAGGACTCTGTAATGCTCAGTCGGTTGGCATATTAAAAGCTCTGAATAATTTTTCAGCGTAGACAACTTATTGATTACTGCTTCATGCAATCTCGTTCCTCTCCCTCTGCATGTTTGGTGAGCCTGGTCATCTGGCAGCCTGGGTGTTTTGTCAGTCATTGCAAACACTCGCTGCCTTGCCTGCTCTTAATCCAGGTCACATGATCCTGATCGATCGGGCTACTACATTATGGAAGATGTTGTTTGGAGGACCTTGACATAATGTACTGTCCTTTAACAAAAGCCTGTTTGTCAGGTTAATGCCAGGAGATGATTTCTAGTAGTGCTGTCGTTATGCACTTGTTGGCTGTCGAGCAGGTTATCATCACAGACAAGTCAATGAATCGATGATCATTGATTTAATCCCTCAGCACTGAGAATGAATCACTGCATCTAGAATTACAGGGGCTTTGTTAATTTAAACAAGAAGAGACTTGAATCATGGTTCAATTTTCACGAGACGATATGATCTGAATGAATTTATCAATTCTGACCTTCTGGCGACGTGAGCTTACTTAGTTGCTTTTCAGGATCAAAGAATCACTTTATTCATGGTTATATAGTGACAGTAGCTGGGTATGATGCAAACATCAGGCAATGGGAGATGGGTGTGATCTCATTGGGTCTTTGGAATATTTTGGGCCAATTTACAAACTTTTTCAATCTTGAAGGTCACTGCAGGAACGGGATGTAGTGTTCAAATGTGATAAACTGAATCAACGGATCTACATCTGGAATGAAGTAGTTTTGCTATTTATTATCATATGATCTTTAAAAATAAGTACACTTTAGTATAATTAGTATAAAAAGGATGTAATGTTTTCTGACAGAATTGCATGTAGATTGCAATTCAATGAAAATGTACTAGAATGTAAATTTATAAGAAAAACTGCAGCTGAACTTTAATTAGTTGAACTTTAGAGTGCTTTTTGACTCACTGATGTAGGACGTATTTATTTTATTTAGTGAACATTTAAATAATAAACTAAAATAATATTGAATCCAGCAGCATTTCTATTGAAAAGCAAACATAAATCAATGCCCTTAAATCTTTTTTTTTATTATGAAAATTATGTTATCTCAAGCAAAGACATTTTCAACAATTCAGATTTATGTTTATATTGAGACAAATTGTTCTGTTTTGATTGTTCTGTTTTGACCTTGCCTGTATTTTTTTCTTTCCTTGTGTCTAGGTTTTTTGTGTTTGTGTGTGTGCGTGTGTGTGTGTGTGTGTGTGTGCGTGCGTGCGTGCAGGTGCGGGTGGATTGGTGGGTTTGTGGGTTGGTGGGTGTGGAAGTTAGAGGGTTTCAGCTGATACTTTAAAGAATGAGAGACTGTGCTCCTGAATGCTGATTCTCTAATTAGATCAAATGACACTGCATCCAAGACCATAATAAGTGTATACTTAATATACTAATAGTTTTCTGCATTATTCTAGAGTATACTAATGTAATATATTAATTTGAATGTATTTCGTGCAAGATAAAAATTTCAGTAATATAAACAATGAGTTTACTGTTGCATGTGCATGCAGATTTTATTACAGTATTGTTTTTTTGTCCTTACACTCTCAACAGGAAATTCTGGACGCCTCAAGCACAGTAGCGCACACATTACGAAGCAGAGAGGGAAAACAAAACCAGCGGATATGATTGCAAAGGTATTTTACACAAGCCCCAGGCCTGAGACAGTGTTTTGCCAGGGAAAACACCAGATTCACCTCGTTTCAGAAAGCAAGATCAGACGAACAGGAAATGAAGAACTCATTCACAAAGATTAAAATGGATTTGGACAGGTCTGTTTCCTTGTATGTGACCAAACATAATGTGCTTTCAGAAACACTTGCTTTTTAAAGCAAAAGAAGTCAATTATACAATTTTTGAGCAAGCAGCCAACCGTCTTATACATATTAAATAGTAACTATTAAAATACCAGTATTTATTGTGTGCCTATAAGGACAGACTTATTCAAATGATTGTCTGAACAACTAAAGCAGTAATTACAGCTCAAAAATACCTCAAAGGTAGCAAAGTGTTCTTGGCGCTGAAGGATGTTATTTTATTAAACTACAGACTGTGAAGTCTTTTATTGTGCTTTTTTTTCTGAAGCCCAGTTCACTCTTTTCTCTTTCAATTTTGACAGGTTTCAAAAGTGATCTACATTGGACTTTTTCAGCTCTGAGTGAAGTACTTTCATTCTTTTTCTTTCTTGCTCCAACAATGTCCTCCCTCTGCTCCTTCTTTAAATTAAACGTGAGCATGCTTTACTTTAGTCTTCATGTTGGCGTTTAATTAACACAAGTGCTGGATAATTTTAATGAACAACATTTAAATCTTTTTGTTAACCGCCTATAATTACACCTGATTGTTGCCTTTTGTATTTAATGAATTATATTAGTGGAGTAAATCTTTATGATAGTACTAATATGTGACACCTTAAATGAATTGGTTTTATGATGCAATGGTCAAAAAATTAAGAAAAGACAGACTGAACATAAAGCCTTAAGCATGCTTTCAAGCGCAGTGTGAACATCCGTTTCCTTTATAAGAATAAAAAGAACTGAGAAATCACATTTTCTCTCTTTGTCAGAATGGCTTGAGTGAAAAATGACTGCATGCGTTTGCACTTTCTACTAAGTAAAGTTTCAGTGCTTGGATGTTTTTACCAGTTTAAAATCAGGTTTATTCTTTATGCAGAGAGAAATATCAGTGGAAGATTTGCATTGAAAGGGTCTCTTTTCTCAGTTCTCGTATGGGTTGGGCTCTTCATTTCCTCTCGCTGTCAGTCTCTTTCTGTCCCCTGCCCTCCTTGAGATACAGCAGCATTTCTCTTTACCCAGAGTTCCTTACTGTCTGCCACCTTTAAGCTTCTACTTTTGGAGCTCCAGGCAAAGGAACTCGCAAGAGGGATTCGTATCTCTTAAAAGGATAGACTACAAAGAACAAGGGAATAAGGCCCGGTGACTCAGAACAGAGCAGCGAAGGGAATAAATGAATGTCAATGGAATCCCAGAGAATCCCATAATGATCATGGGCTTGACTGGAGGTGAAATGTGACGGCTTTAAACTGAAAATGTTATTAGTGAAGTGTAATGAGACCAAAAATTAACATGAGCCACAAAACTGAGGGTTTCAGATTGAACTATAAATATATGAAGCATCTTAGCATCAATATGACCTATATCCTTTTCAAATATTTATGATCTTGAACTATATTGTAAAAATTATGATTGGTTGCCAAACATTCTCACTCCGCACCATTAAGCCCATTCTTTTTCTCTACTGTAGTAGTACAAAATTGAAGTCCTGGCTGAACACACATGCTGTGGGTTGGTATGTGCGAGAGCTCTCCTGGGGTATGTGCGCTGTCTCTTAAAATCAGTCAAGTCCTGTGAAGTTCTTGTGTTTTCTGCCATTCACTCAAAATGGAGTTTCCTGATAAGAGCTGAAGGGATAAGGTCTGTTCTTTAATGGCCTTCTCTAGTGCTTTCCACATAGTAAATCAATCTAAAATAATATAAATAGCTTCACTGTAATAGGAGACAAACATCATATATTTGAAATCAGTTAAAGGTCAGTCTTCCAGCTGTGCGATAAAACCGTTTAAAGTCTTTCAAATTGAATCAGGCTGGGAAGTTGCTGGACCTGGATTTTCAAGTTCAGTTCAATGCAATTTATTTCTATCGTGCTTCACAATACATATTGTTCCAAAGCAGCTTTACAAAGATAATGTTTATTTGAACATTGAATTCAACCTCATGGAATAACGACATCTAATGAAATAAAATAATATAACATTTAGATTTAAAAAAGAAGCAAAAATGTATTTCTCCCTGGCCAAATCAAAATATGTGATAAAATATTATTAATTATATGAATAACATTGTGAAATGATGTGACAAGCATGAGTAAATGGCATATGTTTGCAGTTTCCTTCATAATCCATCTTGACAAAGGTTATTTTATTATACCAGAGATCATAATTATAATTTTTTTTAATGATAATGAAATTATAATAAAATAATTTTATGAATATTTTCATAAAAAATATTTTGTAGTTTTCATTTAGTCTGTTATCATTAAATTGTTGTTAAAGTTTTAGTAATCTTGTTTTTTGGCATTTCTATCAGTTTTTTTATATGTATAAACTATATCATTTTAATTTGTATTTCAGTGTTAGTTTTAGTACGTCAGTTTCAGTCCATCAAGATTAGCTAAATATAAATAAGATAAAGTAAACTTTATTTCATGAACCAAAAGCTGATGTATGATTTGTTAGGTACAGTATAATCAATTATTATATAATAATATAAATTATTGCCGGTTTATTAAAGTGTATTTGGGTAAAGACATTGATTTGTAAGATTGAATTATTATAATTTTTCAGGCATGTTACTTAGAACAACTAATAAAAAGTTGTATTTAATCAGAAGTGTTAAAACCACAGGTCATGACCTTGAACAGCAAACATTACAATCTGTAGCTTGTCATAAATACAACAGACATAATCAGCTATGATGCTGAATTCTTATTAATAATTAGTTTTTATCTGAGCACAAACTTACTTCAGTCTTGTTTCTATTTCTGCATTCTGTTAGTTTGATGTCTCTGTGTTGCCCATAATCATGGTAATCCTCTGTATATTTAGCAATTACAGCTTCCAGGTTAATATTGCAGAGGCTTTTACAGATTAAAGAAATGTAACACATTAATCTGACATTTTATGCCACATTATGCAAACATTTAAATGTGCACATTCCGTGCAGAAAACATTACATTATATTTGCCCCGATATTTGCTTTCTAAAATTAGCGTGAAACTTTTTTTTCCCGGCAAGAAACTTTATGCACATTTGCAAACAGCATTGGCTTTTAATGCTTGACTAAGAGATATGTTATCTATTGCATGCAGAACAAAACATCCACTAACAACAACAGGATTATAGGAGAGGAATTTGCATTGTGAAGCAGAGTTAATTATCACTCTTTGTATAAATGCAGGGATGGATGCAGGAGGATTAAGGTGTGTTGCTGCTTTACTGACTGACTCGTGCAGGTCACAGTAGGGGATGAATGTGGGGCGTCACAGAGAGCTGTGTGATCTTGCACTTTGTAGTAACAAGTGTGTGCACAGTGTGTGTGTGTGTGTCGAGGCTATTATAGCTACAGCTAGGGCGTTAAACTTTAAAGGGATATTTCAACCTCCAAAAAAGCTGAAAATTTACTCACTCAGGCCAAAGATGTACATTAGCTTGTTTTTTCATCAAAACAGATTTGGAGAAATTTAAAACCACTTGCTCTCAAATGGATCCTCTGCAGTAAATGGGTGGGTGCCGTCAGAATGAGTCCAAACAGCTGATAAAAATATCACATTAATCCACAAGTAATCCACATGATTCCAGTTCATCAGTTAAAATCCTGTGAATAAAATTTAACATGTAGCTTTTCAATTCACAAGATGTTAAGAGATTGTCTAAAGTCTTTTTTATCAGCTGTTTGGACTCTCATTCTGACGGCACCCATCCACTGGTGAGCAAGTGATGTAGTGCTAAATTTCTCCTGTTTTGGCCTGTTTTGATGAAAAACTCATCTACATCTTAAAAGGCATGAGGGTAAGTTAATTTGCTGCAATTTTTCATTGTTAGGTGTACTATTCCTTTAACGGAGCAAATCTAAGACCACGGACCTCTTACTGAGTTTGAGAAACCCATTAGCAGATGTGTCAGTAATTGAATTATGCCAAACGTAGTGAAGATTGTTTTGGTCCATCACTATTTGGCAGAGGAAATGTCTGCAGATCCTGTCTTGAATAGAACGATCCCTTAAAAGTAAGACTTGTTAAGTGTCATATTAAAATCAATGAGTTTGACCGAGAGATCAATAGAATCTTTCACCCTTTCATGTTTTATAAATTAGTTCTGCACATATTTCGAGTCTCCCTTAATGAGGACAACACGATGTATAGAGCCACTGTACAGAACATTGCCCACTGGAGATGTGAGCTATACACAAGATTACCCTGAACGCATTTTTCATCTTAAACAAGGTGAGAAACAACACATTAGCACTGCTTAATAAACAATGATGTACTTTGAAATTTGCTCATAGTTTATTAGACAGATCGTTTGGATTCAGAGTGACTTTTTGTACACTAATTGCAAGAAAAGGTCCCACTGGAGCAATGTGGTGTTAAGTAGCCCAAGGACACAATTGTGTGGAAGACTGTGATCTCAGACTCAATTACCGGCCGATGTGAGTGATCCCTGTTCTGGATAGGATGAGTTTAGAGACAGAGAGTGGAGAGAAGGATGTGAACTAATGTGTTTGACAGTTTGTGGTGTGGGAAATTGTCACATCCTGTTCCAGTAACTCAGACTTAACCACTACGATACTATACCACACGCTTGATTCTGAGCCTTACGCTCACCAACGCTGCATTTATTTGATGAAAAAACTGTAATATTATGAATTATTATCACCAACAAATGTAATTATTCCTGTGATGCATTTATTTGATCCTATTATTATCATATGAAATTTAATTTTTACTGTGAAAAAGTTTCCCTGTAGTATTTAAATATAACTTAATATAACATGTAGTATGTTTGTGGAAAATGTGATAATATTTTTTTCCAGGATTTGGATGAATAAGAAGTTCAAATGAACAGCACTGACTTGAAATATAAATATTTTGTAACATTATTAATGTCTTGAATGTCACATTTGATACATTTAATGCTTCCTAACTAAATAAAAGCATTAATTTCTTTCACGAATTGAATGACTACAAACTTTTGTGGTAGTTTAAGTTTTTTTTTTTTTTTTACGGTAGTTTACATTATATTTATTAGAAAAACAATATCACCTGCAAAATATTACTATTGCAAATAGGTGCTAGCTGTATAAAAATAACATAAATACTTGCAGCAGCAAGCATTTATTTTGTTTCTGAAATTATATATTTGTCCTTTTTTTCCCAGGTGAAACATTCAGCTGATTTGTTTCCTTGCATATACAGTAAGTAACAGACAGCATCATATTGCTATTTCTCTTTTTTTCTCTTATATTGGTGTTTTAGGGTTTATTACAGAGAAGAAAATGTGGGTTTGTGCATGAGAACATATTGTGTTAGATAAAGTGACAAGTTTCAGTGAGTGATCGGTGAGTGAACAGCGGCGCTGTTCCCTTCCTGCCAGAACCCTATGCAACATATGTCTGTTAATTAATTTTGAGTTGCATGCCAAAAAAATAGGTTAGCATGCTAGTGTTTGCAATTGTTTAATTTCATGTTTTTTCCTCTCTCCAACTGAATCAAGTTGAGCCGGAGAGATCTTGCTCTCACTATGTCACTGTAAGGAACTGTTGGTACTCGTTGTACCCTTGCAAAGAACTTTTGGGTGTTAACAAGAGAACTACATCACCTGCCTTCCCGGAATGCTTCAATAATGCTGCTTATTTCCTTCACTCTCCACAAGCGTGAATGTACTTCCCACTACATCAAACATTGTTTACTCTTAACATTTGATTTGCATCCTGCTGTTGCTCTCTGCTCCGCGGACACGGAGTGGAAATTTAATGCAAATGAGGAGAATCTTCAGACTGATTTGTTTGAAGCCTGTCTGTCCTGCATGCTTCTATTGTGCTGCTGAAGGGCTTTGATGTCATCAGGTAATTGCTCCCTTAGAACTGCAGAGGTTCGGCTTTAGAGCATCTCCATGGTGACCAGCACAGCTCTCAACACTGCCTACAAGAATCCAAATAGCTGGGTATTATTTCTTATGAATGGGGGGAAAGGACACAGCTTATGCCACAGACATTACTGAGCACCACGAGGGGTCCGGTCTAATAAAGTGCGATACTTCTTGCATCTTCAGTGTCTGTCTGATGGCAGTGGCTGGAGAACAGCTCTTTGTGCTACTTGTCTGAATGAAAATTGTAGTATTGTACCCTGCATGTGGACAATTTAAATAGATTAGCATGTCATTAAAGATAATCTGCTGCCTAACAAAGTCAACATGACACAGGAAGTTGTGATATTCTTTTGCAGTAGACTCTGAGAATTGCACTGCACAAGTGTATTTTATTAATTGGTTTTTAATTAGTTTTTATATAATTGATACATTTTATATAATTATATAGTTATACATTATTATATAATATAATGTATAAATTGTTTATTATTTTTTCAATATTTTTATAAACATTTATATATTTATATTTATTTACATATCTATAATAAATTGTTATAATTAATTTGTAAATATATTATGTTTATTATTACAGTTCTTTTCATAATTATTTTTACAAATATATTTGATCAATTTTAAATATGTTTTATAAATGATTGCATTAAGTATTACACATTGAAAACACGTACCTGACTGTATAATTGCTGTTTTTGATCTTGGCAAAATTGAATGCATTTACAAAGTATTATGATTAAATGTGTCATAAAATATATGTAGACAGAGGCCATGCTGTGATTATTCATCAGTTATGCCTTCTCCGTGCCCCACATTCTCCGTCTTTTAATGTTCAGACGCACTCTCTCCGAGCAAACCACTGGCACTTAGGAAAAGTTGGCTGGATTGTGCTACAGGTCAATAGCAGCGAGACCTTCAGCTGAATCTTAAATGACTGGGTCAAATGTGTGAAAGAAAGCTAATGGAATTACTCATTTAATGGAGCCGGTAGTAGAGCAAGCAGTGCGGCTGAAGCCCAACACCACGAAGACAAAGAGAGCAGTGAAGAAAATCTGTCTCATTTTAGTAAGAACAGTCTGTATTCAAACATTGTTAAAACTGTGTCGGCACAAACGTTAGCTTAAGATAAAAATAAGGAGATCATGACATCACTCTCTGAAGTAAACAAGAGCTCTGCGGCCCCGGAGCCAGACAGAGGGAATCAAAAATGGGACTTCAATGATGACTGTAGCTGAAGAGGTGACTCATGACCAATCATACAATGACATCATGTGCCCCTTGGCTAGTCTCTATAGAGATGCAAAGAAGACGTAAAATTGCTATTTTTTGCTTTTGCTAATTTTTTTACTTTTCATTTTGTTCATGTTCAGTTCATTTCAGCTGAAGTACCATGAATAAGAGAAAGAGAGAGTAATAAGGAAAATCTACATTTTACTAAAAACAGTTGGCATTCAAATGTAAAACGTCTTTTAGATTCCGTCAAATGAAATTACTCACTTGCTTGTGTGCTTTTATTCCCCATCTTCTCCTTTTCTGCTGTATCTATAGGGCTTAAATCAAACAATCTAAGATATATATACACACACACACACACACACATACAGAGCTGGGTAGATTACGTCCAAATTGTAATCCGTTACTGATTCCAGATTACATGACAGAAATTGTAGTCAGTAACGTAATCCGTTACATTACACATTTTAGGTAATATAATCAGATTTCTTTTAGAATACTTTTGATTTAACTCGTTTATCACTTTGATAAATAGCATTATCTTGTACTATAATGATTTAAAAAATGCAAAGAGTAAGAAAACTTGTTCCATTCATTGTAATTTACAACATGAAGTGCATTAAACATTATATTACATCAAGGTTTCCCAAACTAGGGTTTGTAAAGGAACTGCAGGGGGTTGTGAGTTTTAATGAAAAGCTGACAATTAATTAAAAATTAATGCCATATTTGCAATGCCTTCTTAAACTTAATGAAAGGGGGAATCCTGAAATCTCAAAAAATTCAACTACATGTCAAATCAACAACAAAAATCTGAAATTAATGGCCCAATGAATGTTGTCTCTAATGCCAAAAAGCGTTTAGAAATGTTTTGTTCAGGCAACCTGCCAATGTCCATGCGGAGTCATAACTGCTTATACAGCACATGTGCATTGGCTGGTCTAGAGTCATAATGTCAATAATCAGCACATGTGCATTGTCTGGTTAGAGTCAAACGTGCTTATACAGTGCATGTGCATTGTCAGGCTAGAGTCATAACTGCCATGTGCATTGGCTGGTCTAGAGTCATAATGTGCTTATACAGTGTGCATGTGCATTGTCTGGTCTAGAGTCATAACGTGCTTATACAGCAGTGCATGTGCATTGTCTGGTCTAGAGTCATAACAGTGCTTGCATAGTCAGTGCATGTGCATTGTCTGGTCTAGAGTCATAACGTGCTTATACAGTGCATGTGCATTGTCTGGTCTAGAGTCATAACGTGCTTATACAGCACATGTGCATTGTCTGGTCTAGAGTCATAACATGCTTATACAGTGCATGTGCATTGTCTGGTCTAGAGTCATAACGTGCTTATACAGTGCATGTGCATTGGCTGGTCTAGAGTCATAACGTGCTTATACAGTGCATGTGCATTGTCTGGTCTAGAGTCATAACGTGCTTATACAGCACATGTGCATTGTCTGGTCTAGAGTCATAACGTGCTTATACAGCACATGTGCATTGTCTGGTCTAGAGTCATAACGTGCTTATACAGTGCATGTGCATTGTCTGGTCTAGAGTCATAACGTGCTTATACAGTGCATGTGCATTGTCTGGTCTAGAGTCATAACGTGCTTATACAGCACATGTGCATTGTCTGGTCTAGAGTCATAACGTGCTTATACAGCACATGTGCATTGTCTGGTCTAGAGTCATAACGTGCTTATACAGTGCATGTGCATTGTCTGGTCTAGAGTCATAACGTGCTTATACAGTGCATGTGCATTGTCTGTCTAGAGTCATAACGTGCTTATACAGCACATGTGCACTGGTCTAGAGTCATAACTTATACAGCACATGTGCATGTAGAGTCATAACGTGTACAGCACATATTGTCTGGTCTAGAGTCATAACGTGCTTATACAGCACATGTGCATGTGCATGGTCTAGAGTCAAACAGTGCTATGTGCAGTCATAACGTGGCATTGTCTTATACATAACGTGCTTATTATGCACAGTGTGCATTGTCTGGTCTAGAGTCATAACGTGCTTATACAGTGCAATTGGCTGGTCTAGAGTTTGCAGTGCACAGTTGTGCATTGTCTGGTCTAGAGTCATAACTG